>PVIA01016203.1:0-19848 GCA_004024845.1 Tonatia bakeri | reverse complement strand
ACAAAACCAAAGCTGTGCAACATGGGAAAACAGGTAAGAGCTAAAACAGTGGTGAGTGATGAACTTTATAACTTATATCTATAATCCGAACAGATAATGACGAATCATCCAACTATATGTGATTCAAGCTCTTGAAACAAAATAAGATATTTAGAATGAGATTCTGATTACAAAAGGCAACATTTTAAACATACAGAGATTTAAAGTCATAAAACTCTATGAAACATAGCAGCTAACAAGAAATTACGACTATTTAAGAAATTCCAGAAAAATCAGATAAAGCATCCTTGGAGCCGTCAATATGCTTCAGGATTTAAGAATTTCAGTAAACCAAAAATAAAAAGACCATGGAGGACTTTAAAATGGAAACAACAAAAAGTTAATATACATGCATCTCTACAAAAGTAAAAATGTTGCATATACATGGAACATTTTTTTATTGTTCAAGTACAGCTGTCTCCATTCCCCCCCATTCCCCCGCACCCCAGCCATCCCCACTTCCCACCCTTGATCCTACCGCCCTTTGGTTCTGTCCATGTGTCCTTTATAGATGTTCCTGAAAACCCTCCACCTCCCCCACCATTATCCCCTCCCACCTCCCATCTGGTTACCGTCAGTTCTTAATTTCAGTGTCTCTGTTTCTATTTTGCCTGCTTGTTTGTTTTGTTGATTAGGTTCTACTTATAGGTGAGATCATAACATTTTTGACAATCAGTATGAACTTGCCCACAAAGAAAAGTTTTACACATTTAAAAACCAGAGATTGCATTTTCTGATTATAATCCAATAAATATGAAAATTAATAGTAAAAATGTGGCAAGAAAATTACTTGGAAACTTACTTGGAGATACATTGTTAGCTAATATTTAGATTAAAAGTGGAATCAAATAAGAATTAAAAATTATGCTAGGGGAAGTTTAAAAATGATTACTTGATATCAGAAACTATGGAAGATGAAAAGCTGTTCTCCAAGAAAATTAGCCTTAAGGAAGGGAGGGGGGGAGGACGGGAGGGGGCCGAAAGGGAGGAAAGATGAAGAAAAGGACAAAGACAAAAGAAAGGATGAAAGAACAATTAATACAAAGAATATCTCATGCAAAATATAAGAAAAAGCAGTTAGGATTACTCACTTTGGGTCTTTTCTACAAGCATATTCGTAGGATGTAGCAAGGGATTGGAACGTTGGTTGTAACATAACCACCACTATTTGCCTTGTTAAAAAAGGTGTACCATATCTCAGCTGGAAAAGATTCAGTCCTTAGTAGCCACTGGTTAGTTCAGGCAGAATAAATAAGGAGATCTGTTTAACTATCAAATTCAAGTATCAATTTGAAAAAAGGTTACTGGGCACTGGTGAAAACAAAAAGTAACACCCAAAGAACTGTCTAGTACTCTCTGAAGATGTCCAAAAGAACCACTTATTTAAGCAAAATGGAGACAGACTCACATATAGAGAGCAGGATGACAGTTCTTGGTGGGGGGTTAGAAGGTGGAGGGATGGAGACAAAGGGAAAAAGGACTCATGGACATGGACACAGTGTGGGGATTGCAAGGGGTGAGGAGAAAATGGTAATGGAAAAAAATACAATAAAAATAATAGAGATGAAAAAAAGAAAATATGAGTAAGTTACAAGAGACCACAAAGAATAAACATATTGGAGAAACAACCAAAAAAATAAAAGAATCACTTGTTTAAAACTCTCCATAGTCGAGGTTTGCACTTTGTTTTCAGGGTGTGCAAATGTGATGTGACACATTCCAGAGCAAAGTTGCTATGCAAGTCTTACAAACATCCCCAAGGGACCAGACCCAGGGGAGATGCCTCTGCTTTTCAGGAGGTAAAATTTCTTTAACGAAGGAGACCCCATCCCTGCAGGCCCACACAGAAAACTCAAGAATATAATAGGGACCCACTACTGGGTGTGCAACTGTTTGCACAAATATCTAGCTCCTCCTGCCCATCCTTAAAATTATCATAAAATGGTCAATGTGGATTAAAAGGCAGGAAATCAACAATGGCACAAAAAACTGAGGTTAGGTACTATACACAGACATACATCCCCAAACCCTAAAGTTTCCAAAGAACACTGCAAGCCAAACGGGGTGACAGACCAGAGACTGAAAATTAGTGATGTAATGAGCACACATAAATGGGGAAAAACAAAGATTTACTGGCAAGTCTTTCATAGTTAAATAGAAATAAAAGTAATTTCACATGCACATGTGTATATATAAGAAATAAAATAGCTAAAAATCCAACCACAGTAGAAATCATTAAGTACACTAATTTGCCTCTCAAGAGTGAAAATAATTATGATTCTTTGGAACAGAGGCAGGCACACCGAGATGGGCGCGTTCACGACCTTCTGGTGAGACTGTCTGCCGAGACACGTTTCTGGAAAATCACTGTGCAAACTGTGTCTGAAAACTAAAGGTTCACACCCTTTGACTGTGATTATTTTTCCAGAAATCTATCTTAACAAAACCTTTTCATGAAGTCTTATAACAGGAAAAAAATTCAAAAAAACATAAATGTATAACAACAGACAATTAAGTACATTTATAGGCCATCTATAATATTATGAAAAATTGAAATGTCATTTATTACAAACTCTAATGATACAGATCATGCTTGTTACATAATATTGATAAGATGTGCAGTCTAAGATTCATATCTGCCATCAGATTACAATATAAAAAGTATGAGAAAAATGTTGGAATAAAAAGCAACACAATATTAACAGTGAACATACGGGAGAAAAATAAAAATTTTGTTTTAAAGACTATGCCTCACTTTGAGGGAATCACACTCACAGGACTTCAATTAACTGCATTTCCTGTTTGTGGCTTGGCTTCGTGACAGTTTTATGACCTGCATCAGGACCCATTTATCTGTATCCTCTTTCACAGGAGACACACACTCACCGCTTAACAAAATATTTCCTGCAACCGTAGTCCCCCCTCCCTGAGAGCAGCGGGCAGCACCATAAGGAGCGCTGACTCACCTGTCCCCACGTTTCTGGGCGCCGCCTGCACCGAAGCACCTGGGTTGCAGGCATCATTTATTGCACTGCTAGTGGATAAGCAGCTTTTAGTACTACATTTCCATAGTCAGTTATGTCCTATGACTAGCAGTTACTTCTGATTTCCTGAATAAATTTACATCAGGAAAACTCCATTTTATGTAAGTTTTATGTCTGCTCACGTAATGCATCAGACTCAGCCTCTCTTTCTCTCGCCTCTTTTTGCCCCGTTTGTGGTGTTTTCTTACTTGCACATTTAATTATCAAACCTGCCTAAACTTCTGGTGCATTTATAGGCACTTTCCAAGCCAGCTCTACAGCTACACACAATGGAAACAGTGTTTGCTGTTAACACCCGGAGAATAAATGATGCCTGTTAATACGTAGGACTTTTCCTTCCAGGGTTTTGGTTTCCTACACGTGATCAAGGCAGAGCAGGACAACAAATTGTAATAGTTTTTCTTTTCTTCATATATCTCATTCGAAACAAAAAGGTCTATACCCAATAAAAGGAAATGTTTCTATGTACAGGGTGGTGTTTACATATTAGAAACCTGAATTTATAAAATGGTCATCCTTTTACTTTCATTTTCAAGTCAGGTGACTTATGGCATCCAAAGAAGGAATAGTTGTTAGGAGGAGATTGGTCAACAAGCTTAGCCTTTCATAGAGGCCACAAATACACCATCTGCTTTTCACAAATGCATGTTAAGTACCCTTGAACATTCTTTTAGAAATATGCTCACCAATCAGCTCACCAATGTCAGCTTTTAGACTAAGGTACTTAGACATTTCTTGGAAGAAAAATTACTTCTGTGATGAATTTTAAATGAAGTAACAAAAGTATATGATACTTTCAAAGTAAATGGCATTGTACTTAAATGTATACTCACTTATAATGTTATAAATACTTAGTGGCTATAAATATGATGACTATAAAACAAGTGGGAAGTGTGGTCCCTTGCAATACAACTTCAACCAGAGATCATCTCAATATTTTTCAACCAACTCTTAGTATGTGAGAGCTGTTTCTGAAACTGCCTTGAGAGGGCGAGTCAGCTGATGGCCCCGGTAGCAGAGGCTAGGCAAGAAGTCTCTGCAATTCAGCAGTACGGATTCCAATGCCCCATCCCGCTGCAAGTTATTTCATCTGTTTCTGCCTCCGCTTGCACATCTGTCCAATGAAGATGAACAGTTTCTGTCTCACAGTCCTTGGGAGGATTAGACATGCAAGTCAAGTAGTATATTCTGTATGTGTTTATTTTTGTTTGTATATATATTTATGTAATTTATATATGTATATTTGTATTTTTGTTCACATATATAAAATATATGAGAAAATATTAAAAAATACTGTCCATAATGAAAATTTACTAACTGTATATATTATTATTATTATTATTATTTACAGCTTTGGGGCACTGACATTTTTCAAAGTGATTAAATTGGGGTGTTTTAATTATTAGACTGATTTCTTGTGAAACCTATTCCCTAACAGTATTTTACAGTCAAAGTCTCAGTTGAAAAAGAAGCAAGATAGTAGGGCAAAGTACTTTTAAAAATCAGTTTATAAATTTCAGGCATTGTTATTATTGATGACAATGGTGGTAAGAATGATGGATACGCATTTCTTCAGATCATAATGACATCCAGAGTGTTTCATTTGGTATGACTTGGGAAGTCACTGTCTTTTTACACAAACATCAACAGTTTAAGTCACCACCCTTTGTTCTGCACTTTCCCCTGCCACCAAAACTCACCGAAGAACACCTGAGTGTGACAGCGTTCCCTTCTCTGGGTTGCTTCATCTCCAGTATGTTCAGAGCCTGCCCTCAGAGGCTCAAGGCACAGGTAAGACCAAATGGGAGTCATAGGCAAATGGTTAAATGAAATGCAGGAAAAGAAAACATAACTCTCCTTTAGTCCCTTTGCAGGTAGCTGCTTATTCTCCTTAGCCCTTCACATAGTCCTCCACAGCACTGTACCTGCCAACACATTACAGCAGTTGTCTACCTCTTCCCAACTAAAGTTCTTTTAGACCACGTCCTTTCTATAAAGAATCTAGATGCGTACGTTCCTGGGCATAGGAAAAATAGCAGTATCCCACCACCCCGTCCTCAGCCTGAAACCTCAGTCCAAGACTTGCCCCTTGCCCACCCTGATGGTAGTCCAGGGTGGGAGTATCTTGAAAAACTATCATAATAGTCAAGGGAACATTTTCCAAAGTTTAGAAAACATCATGACCAGTTCCTCTTTAAAACGTTTTCTATACTGTAAGATTACACTCGCATATCTTTCCAGTTTTCTGATCATCAGTGAACAATACTTGGAAGAGCAAGGGGGAGGAGGGAGGGAGGGGAGGGAGGGAGGGAGAGAGAGGGAGATAGAGAGGGAGAGTGAGAAAGAGAGACCGACCCATATGTCTATGACTGACATTAATTTTCAGGAATAGTATAGCCAAAAGCCCTCTTTTGAAGAAAATATATCATCTCTCTTTTTTTTTTTAATATATCATCTCTTAATAAGTATACATCCAGTTTAACATTTTAGTCTAGGCATCTGTATGTGAAGTATGTCTTCAGTTCTGGGTTTCCCGAGTACCATGAATTAGATACTTGCTTTACATCTAGTTGGTTGAAACTAGTCTCTCCAATAATGAAAGAGATTTAATCTCTAGCCTAAATTCTCTGCTCTCACATTTAGAAACTATTTACCATCTTAAAAAAAGACTTTTCCATCTGCAATTATTTTGAGACCAACATTGTAAATATAAACGTGCATTCTTACTTTAAAAAGGAGTAGAAAAAGAAACCCTATTATATGTAAGAAACATATACATATAATTCATAAGAGGCTTATCTAATAGCCCATGACTTCTAATAAATATCAATTTATTGATGTGGGATTTATAGATGAGAAGAGAAATTCCAAATTACTTTCACACCCCAAAATAGAACCAAGTCAAGTAAAGAATTAGAAGTCAATTTCCAGATAGTTTAACAGAATAAGAGTTCATTTGCTCTTCTACTCCTTAGTGAATAAACAACATTATTTTCTATTATTAGACAGCTCAGCCTAATTATTAATTAAATATATAAAAACTTATTTAGAAGTAGCTTTATAGTCATTTGAAATATAAAATATCAAGATGAAAACAAAGAATCATCATGAAAACAAGTAGTTATATCCAAATACTATCACACTATAAATAATACTACAGAATGAAAAGACTTGAGTGCAAAAGATATCCAGGAGTTGGTTTAACTTACATTCCAAGGGAAGCTCCCTTTGGCCTTGTGTGAGTCTTACCTGCATCAGCAAACTTGGTGTGTATGAAGCTCTTTCTAGATGTGGCTTGGAGAGTGACGGTGTCCAGTGAAGTGCCGGCTAGTCATGCAGACATGGAAGGTTCAGTCTGACCCTGCTGGGACCTGTAGGGGGTCAAATAAAAGCACCATTGTAAAACTCTGAATGAGCAGTAGAAACTTACTCTTATTGGATCAATTATTGATAATTAAAAGTTTAAAGGAAGGTAATGAAGCTGCCATAAACTCATTACCTTTGTTGAATAATCAAAAGGAGTCCAAAGGGAGTTAATTATACTACAATAATTAAAACATTACCCAAAGTAATGTTGAACCTCTGGAATCTTAATATTGTTTGCAGTTATCTAAGCAAACATTTTCCAAAATTATAGCTTTTCTATCTTAAAGCATGATTTAATTCCCATCTTGTACTGAAAAATAACTAAAATGGATTTATTTCCTTGTTTTCTCTCAAGAGCTTTTCTTCTGAAGGCATATTTATTGCACCACTGATGAATCAGATTCACAAGAACCATATACAGGAGGACATGTCAAACTATGCAACTCAACAAATTGATTGCTGTACTTGTCTTAATTGTTTTAAAATAAATTAACTGATTTTACTTATACAATTTCCCAATTCTGTCAAATTGCCAAATTTGTAAATCTGAAATGGATCTTTATGGTTTTGATATTAAACACTGTTGTGTTTAGACCTAAATGATCTTTCATATCTTCCTAAAAATTCTGATATTTAGAGAACCATTCTTTTACAGGAAATTTTAAATTTTAATTTACATTAACACATGCTCATAAACTTCCCATTACTGTTGCTTCAAAGTTAAATAATTATTCTTTAATCATGAAAGTAATTTTTGCTTCAATGCTCTTTTAAAGGGTTTGTATGTGCCCACTCATGTAATAATAATCCAAGATAATTTTTTTTAATTCTCCAGCTTTTATAGTAAGACAGGAGAGACTTTACTAAGAGCCTTCTTCGCACCTTTTACAAAGACCTACTATACTGGTTATATGTGGCCCTCTGGAAATACAAATTTAACCATCCACGGTGATTTACAGAAGTTCTGTAAATTGTGTTTCAAACTCAAGCAGTGGTTCACTTTTCTCTTGGTAAGGGAGCACATACTTCACAATGGCCTCCCCATTTCTTCAGGAGAAGGTCCTGGTTTGTGTTGATGGATTGTGTTTTTAACCAGGCTGAACTAAAGCTATTTTTATGGATGACAAGTAATGAATCCCTTCAATTATTTCTCTATTAATGTCATTCTTCCCTGTGTACCTATCATTACTAATCCTCTCACCCATGTTCCCTGTTACAATTCTAAGAAGAGTTATACTTCTGCCATTGGATGAAATATATGTTAGTTTCAATTTATTAAGTTTTTCTTTCTTTCAACTAAGAATTAGTCACTGTTGTTTTTAGAGGTTACTTGTGTTGGATCTTCTGATGTGTTCATGCTTCTAGGCATGGATGTTGTCTCACAGTGAGAACGTGTTGATCTACGGCATTAACATGGTGCCGCCACTCACGTAGGTTGTCAATAATGCTTCAGAAGCTCACTCTCCTTCAAAAGGCACTCAGAGTGGCCACAGAAAGACCAACACATGGAAAATACTTAGGCAAGCATTAAAAACAAAACAGGAAGGAATGCAAAAAGTTAACTATTTAGCATCTATGCACCTTCACAGTACCATGCCTAATCTTGACTCCAAAGTCTTGACATCTTAGTTGTAAACTCTGTCCGTGGAAATAAAAATCAGTATGCGGAGGTCTGTCTCTTTTTAAAAATACTATGATAATGTTTTATTAGATATTCAGTTATAGAGAAGAATCCTTTCAAGGCTGCTATTTTAGCAAAGGTTAGAAAGGGAATGAGCAGAGCCATCTGTGGCATTTTTGTGTCAATCCTCACCTGGATATATGTTCATTGATATGAGAGAGAGAGAGACAGAGAGGGAGAGGGAGAGAGAAACTTTAATCAGTTGCCTCCTGTATGCACCCCAACTGGGGGTTGAACCCACAACATTTTGATGTACAAGATGACACTCCAAATAACTGAGCCACCTGGCAGGGCATCTGTGGTATATATATTTTTAAAGATTTTATTTATTTATTTTTAGAGAGGGAAGGGAGGGAGAAAGAGAGAGAGAGAAACATCAGTGTGCAGTTGCTGGGGGCCGTGGCCCGCAACCCAGGCATGTGCCCTGAGTGGGAATCGAACCTGTGATGCTTTGGTTTGCAGCCCGTGCTCAATGTGGTATGTTTCTAAGAGTCCTGATCACTATATGGTCTTTGGGAGGGCCTATTTATTTGCCCTGGAAAGGAAGAATGATGCCTTCAACAATCATCACTAAATAGCATTGCAATGGATGAATGTGAGCAGAACGACATGTCGAAGAACTGAAACGGTTGCATTAGCAGGACCCCAAGATGGCAACTGAGACCAGGAGTCAAAGATGACTTCTTTGTTCCCAGATTCCATGGAATGAGGGGATTTTCATACTACTGGTCTAGGGAGGACATACATGTGAGAAATAATTTTTAGGTTAGAATTATTAGGTCAGTTTCAGAACATACAGAGCTCAAAATTCCTGTAAAACAAGTGAGTGAGATTTCCAGGAACCAGCTAGATTTCCGCTCTTGAGTTTAGGGCTAAAAATATAACACATAAGTAATAACTAAAACCATAAATGTGGTTTTGTGTAATCTTGTGAATGTGAATGGTTAAAAGAACACAGAACCAATGAAGAAGACAGAACACGTGAATATTTATGGAATGGGCAGAACAATGAGCCCACAAGTGAAACTAACAAGTTTAGAGAAATAGGATGGAAATAGGAGAAAATCAAGTTACAGAAGCTAAGAAGGTATTTCTTGCTTAAAGAAGAAAATGGTCAACAATGACAAGTAAAAGAAGTTTGAAAAGGTCCATTAAAAGGTGACTATTCATCCTGGAAAAAAAACAAGGAATGATTTGCACTGACGTGGTGGTTGGTGTTTACTCCTCTCTAAAGCAGCTTGATTTTCGTAAGTACAGAACTTGAACATAATTAAAACGGATGTGACAGAAAAAGTTATTTTAAAAAAGCAAAAAACTTTGTTTCATTAAAAAGAAATAATCCTCATCATGAAAAACCAAAGAGATAAAAGTATTAAATTAGTCCACGTTATGCTTTTACAAGGGGTTTCAACAGAAGGGCCAGGAGCAGGAGGGGCACAGTAGTAGTGCGAGAGTGATTGAATGACAGACTTTGGAATCTAGGTTAGACAGGGAAGAACGTGAATGCAGAGAGAATCAGATTAAGAGGAAATGGAGGAGTCCAGGGCCTGAAGGTTTCCTAAGGACAAAGACTAAGGACAATGTAACACATTAATGTTACAAAATTAAAATGGTAGATTGTTATAAAGGGAGAGCAATGAACTGAATTTTAGTATTTCATATGTAGCGCAGTGCTAGGTGTTGATGTATTTCAAGATGTAGTTATATGGGTCAAATACTAAATTCAAGTAAACATTAGAATTAAAGTCAAAGAATTATCTTGGATTGAGTCATCCACAAAGTCATTAATGTTTGCTTGGAAATTATTAAAATTAAAGCTTAAAAAGGTTGGATACTAAAAAGGCATTGCTAAATCAGTTTTATGTTGATCAACTAATAATGCCTTATTTCTCTTAGAATTCATCCAAAACAGAAAATTAGTTGAAAAATATTCACATACAATAGATGGAAATGGCCACATTCACTGAAACAGGTAAAAGGGGTGGAGGCATGGAGAGACATGGAGAGGCACGGAGACACAGAATGGTGTGGAGATACAGAACAGACAGTCCTACATGCATGTGTGGTGGATAAAAATTGGGAGACATACCTCAGGAGTGAGGGATCCCAGCCCCAGACCACCCAGCCCAGGGTTCCAGTGCCAGAAAGAAAGTCCCCATAATGTTTGTCTGTAAAAACCAGTGGGGGTTGGGGTGGCAGAAGAAACCGTGGGATTCTCAAAAGACTCCTCTTAAAGAGCCTGCATAGACCCATTCCCCTGGGATTCAGTGCCAGGGCAACAGCTGGAAGAGCACCAGTGGAGTAAGGGGAGAGAGTGAGGTGACCAGCTCAGGGTGAGTGCCAGGAGACAGCTTCCTCCTAGGCAAAACTCCAGAGGTCAAGCAGTGGTGTTGTCCCCTCTCCAAGCCCTCCCCACACTGAGCCACGGAGTAGTTACATGGTTTGTCCCACCCTGGTGATTACCTAAGGCTCCACACCATCCAACTTACCGTGTGCCTTTCTACAATAGGCCACGCTACTAAGACGGGGTCAAAGCAACTCTACCTGATACACAGAAGCAAACACAGGAAGGCTGACAAAATAAGGAGACAAAGAAATATGGCCCAAATTAAAGAACAGAACAAAACTCCTGGGGGAAAAAATGAAATAAAATGGAGATAAGCAACATATCAGATGCACAGTTCAAAACACTGGTTATCAGGATGCTCCAGGAACTCATCAGTTACTTCAACAGCATAGAAAAGACCCAGACAGAAATGAAGGTTACATCAAGTGAAATAAAGAAAAATCTACAGGGAACCAACAGGGGAGGGGATGAAGCTGAGAATCAAATCAATGATTTGGAACACAAGGAAGAAAAAAAACCCCATTCAATCAGAACACCAAGAAGAAAAAAAGAATTAAAAAAACAAACAAACAAATGAATGAGGATAAACTGAAGAACATGTGGGACATCTTTAAATGTACCAACATCCAAATCATAGGGGTGCCAGAAGAAGAGGAAGAGGAAGAAATTGAAAACTTATTTGAAAAAAATAATGAAAGAGAACTTCCCTAAATTGGTAAAGGAAATGCTCGTATAAGTCCAGGGAGCACAGAGAGTCCCAAACAATATGGACCCAAACAGGACCACACCAAGACAAACAATAAGTAAAAAGCCAAAGGTTCAAGATAAAAAGAGAATATTAAAAGCAGCAATAGAAAAGCAGATAGTGAACTACAAAGGAGTGCCAATAAGACTATCAGCTGATTTCTCAAAAGAAACTTGGCAAGCTAGAAGGGACTGGTAAGAAGTATTTAAAGTGATGAAAGCAAGGACCTACAACCTAGATTACTCTAATCAGAAAAGCTACCTCTAGAATTGAAGGGCCGACAAAGTGCTTCCCAGACAAGGTAAAAATAAAGGAGTTCATCACCAAGCCATTATTGTATGAAATTCTAAAGGGAATTATATAAGAAAAAGAAGATTAAAATGATAAAAATAGCAATAAATTCACAACTATCAATAATTGAATACAAATAACAAACTAAGTAAAGGAACAGAACAGAAATAGAATCATAGATATGGGGAACATTTGGAGGGTTATCAGTTGGGAAGGGGAAGGGGGAGAATGGGAGAAAAGGTGCAGGGATTAAGAAGGACAAATGGTAGGTACAAAATAGACAGGGTGGGGTTAAGAACAGTATAGGAAATGGAGTAGCCAAAAACGTGTATGCATGACCCATGGACATGAACTAAGGGGGGAATGCTGGAGGCAATGGAAGTACCAGGTAGAGAGGGACAAAGGGGGAAATTGGGACAACTGTAACAGCACAATAAAAAATATATTAAAATAAATTAGCTTTGATGTAGTTTAATTTATTAATTTTTAAAAAAATTATTAATTTTTTTCATTTATGCTTTCCTTTGTGAAATCTAGTCCCTGCTGTAATGTTGGAAGTGGCCCCTCTGGGAGATCATCACGTCCTGAGGATGGAGCCTCTTGAATGGGATTAGTACTCTTCTGAGAAGCCAGAGAGCTCACTCAGTTCTTCCTTTCGCCACTTGAGGCTACAGCAAAAAGTCTGCAGCCTGCAACCTGGAAAAGCATCCTCACCCAAACCTGACCATGCTGACACCATAAACTTGGACTTCCAGTTTCCAGGACAGTAAGAAATGCATTTCAGTTGTTAATAAGCCACCCAGTATTTTGTTACAGCAACCCAAACTGACTAAGATAACAAGTGATAGTCATTTCAAAAATGAATTTAGTACATGCACTTATTTTACAATAAATAGATATTAAAAAACAAAAGTGGGACTATCATTTGATTACACTTCTGTATATATATCTGAAGGAAATGGAATCACTATCTTGAAGAGCTATCTGCATACTGCATCTGTATGCACTGCAGCATTATTTACAATAGCCAAGATGTGGAAACAACCTAAGCATTTATCTGTAGATGTATGGATAAAGAAAATGTCACTCTCACATATACACACACGCCCACCAGAATATTACTCCTTCTTTTTTGTATATATGTATGGAGTTGTCATTGTATTTTTCCATTACCATTTATCCCTCTAGTATGTTGTCCACTTTCTTCCTCCCACACAATCACCATAGTGTTGTTCATGTCCATGAGTTCTTTTCCTTTTCTCCTCCATCCCTTCATCCCCAAACCCCCTCTGCCCTTAAGAGCTGACAGCCTTCTTTATGTCTATGAACCTTTGCTTGTTAGTTTAGTTCATTTGTTAGATTCCATAGGAGTGAAATCATATTGTTACTTTTCTTTCTCTGACTGGCTTATTTCACAAGCATACTGTTTTCCAGATCCATTCATGCTGTTGACAAAGGGTAAAATTTTCTTTAATAGTTGAGTAGTATTCCATTGTGTAAATGTACCACAACTGTTTTATCCACTCATCTACTGATGGACACGGATGGCTTCCAAATCTTGGTTACTGTAAATAACGTGGCAATGAACATAGGGGTGCATATATTCTTTCAAATTAGTGTTTCAGGTTTCTTTAAATAAATTCCCAGACGTGGAATCACTGGGTCAAAAGGCAGATCCATTTTTAATTTTTTGAGGTACCTCCATACTGTTTGCCATAGTGGCTGCATGAGTCTGAGTTCCCACCAGCAGTGTACAAGGGTTCCCCTTTCTCCACATCCTTGACAGCACTCATTGTTTGCTGATTTATTGATGATAGCCATTCAATGACAGGTGTGGGGTGATATCTCATTGTGATTTTAATGTCCATTTCTCTGATCATTAATGACATTAACTGTGCTTTCATTGGTCTTTTGGCTCTGTGTATGTCCTCTTTGGAGAAATGTCTATTCAGCAAACTGTCCATTTTTATGGGTTTTTTTTTTTGTGTGTGTGTTTGTGTTGAGTTTCATAAGTTCTTTGTAAATTTTGGTTATTAATCACTTATCAGATATATTGGAGAATTGTTCTGCCATTCAGTGGGTTGTCTTTTCACATTGCAAATGGTTCCCTTTGCTGTGCAAAAACTTTTTAGTTTGATATAGCCTCATTTATTTTTTCTTTTGTTTCCCTTCCTTGAGTAGGTATATATATACAAAAAAATACTGCTATGAGAATAGTCTGAGATTTTACTACCTAAGGTTTTTTCCAGGTTTTTATGGTTTTGAGTCTTACAATTTTTAAGCTATTTTGAATTTATTCTTGTTTGTGGGGTAAGAAAGTAGTGTAGTTTCACTTTTTGCATGTATCTAATTTTCTCAACACTATTTATTGGATCTTTAGCCCATTGTATGTTTTTGCCTCCTCTGTCAAACATTGATTATAAAGGTGTGGGTTTATTTCTGGGCTCTTTATCCTGTTCCATTGATCTGTGTGTCTGTTTTTATGACAGTACCATGCTGTTTCGATTACTATGGCCTTAGAGTATAGTTTGATATTAGGTAGTATGATTCCCCAAACTTCATTCTTCTTTCTCAGGATCACTGTTGCTATGCAGGGCCTCCTGTAGTTCCATATATATTTTTGAAATATTTGTTCTAGTTGTCTGAAATATGTCATTGGTATCCTGATACAAATTGCATTGAATCTATAGATTGCTTTGGTTAGTGTGGACATGTTAATCATGTTAATTTTTCCTATCCATGAACATGGTATATACTTCCACTTATTGTATCTTCTATTTTTTCTTGTCTGACCAATTTTCCAAGTACAGGTCTTTTACATTCCTTATTAAATTTATTACCAGATCTTTTATTCTTTTTGAAGCAGTTGTGAATGGGATTGTTTTCTTAATTTCCATTTCTGATAGCTTATTATTGGTGTATAAATATGTAACTGATTTCTGGATATTAATTTTATATCTGCTGATTTACTGAATTCATTTATCAGTTCTAGTAGTTTCTTGGCAGAATCTGTAGGGATTGCTTCTTTTTAATAATCACTTGTAATCTTATATTCAGGTGTCTAGTTTTATAGAGTCTTTTCTTCTTTTTTAACAATTGGGATGTACCTTTAGGAGACCATTGACATATGACTGAAGAAGTTAAAGTTACTATCAATTGGAAGTAATATCTAACTAATGAAAGAGTTATTTTGGTTCTTAAACTGAACAGGTAAGTCTACCTTTACAAAAATCCCTGACTTCAGTGGAAAAAAATACATATACACAAAAAATGCAGATAATATGTATTGATTTTATATATTCCAGGAGCAGATTTAAGTACATTGCTTATAGCAATTAATTTACTCTCACCACAACCCAATGAGATAGTTCATTTTTCCCTTATTTTCAACAGCCCATTTGTTTACTATGTATGTTTGGATATGTGCATGTAATGGTGATTTTAGTTGTATAAAGTGTAAAAAGTATGAGAGAATAAACAGAGAAAGGTCTTCCTTCAACCTCTATCTTCCATCCACCCAGTTCCCAACTCCCTTTGCCCTTTGACAGTAACCACTGAGCCTAAGTCTTTCTGAGGAAAGACTCCTTAAGAATATTTTCTAATATTTTTGGAAATATGACTGTTTAGAGTTCTATCTCTACATATGAGATTTATAAAATGTTTCTTTTGCAAGAGATTATTTATTTATTTATTTTTAGAGTAGGGAAGGGAGGAAGAAAGATAGGGAGAGAAACTTCAATGAGTGATTGCTTCTCAAGCCCTCCCTATGTGGGACTTGGCCAGCAACCCAGGCATGTGCCCTGACTCAAACTGGCGACCCTTTGGTTCCCAGGCCAGGACTCAATCCACTGAGTCACATCAGCCAGGGCTGTTTCTTATATGTAGTGTTTTCATTGTGGTTTCTTTTTTTTAATGAACTCAGCAACAGAGATTTTTGCTTTTTAAATTTCCAGATGGAGGGGACTTTTCTTTTCAATACTGTCAATTTCTAATCTTATTAAATAGTGATTAAGGAATTAGGGTATTAGGAATATTCTAATAAAAGTGAATTTGGGAGCATGACTGTGAGTAGGCAGATGGTGGCCATAAGAAGCAGTATACGAGAGGGGAACCAAAAAACCGGAATTACTTTCTGAAGGGCAGGCGCCTTGTGGTCCAGGCTTCCCCTGCTTGGTGAATGTTCTAGGAACCCATCTGTATCATTGTAGCAGCTGGTGTTGTGAGAAGCTGTGTTTGGCTTTTGTGAATTTTTTTTGAAGACTCTTCAATTCATCTGCCCATTTCATGATGGCTGATTTAGCTGCCCTCATACCTGCCCTCACTGTGCTGAGTGTTCAGCAGTTTTTGACCAAAAACATCTTGACCTCCATATGCCCCACCCTCCATATTGACCTGATCTCACCCTAAGCAACTTTCTGTTTCCTTGGATGAAAAAAGGCCTCAAAGGGAAACATTTTGCCAATGTGGAAAAGGTGAAACAGAAAACAGCAGAAGCATGACAAGGCACCAAAATCAACAGGTTCAAAATGGTTTTGAGCAGTGAAAAAAATGTCTCAGTAGGTGTATTGCATCAAATGGAGAGTACATTGAAGGTGAGTGAAGTTTAAACATGCAAGAATAAACACACTATATTTTATAAATAACTTCCAGGGGTTTTCTGGGGTCCTCCCTCATACATTAACTGCATAAGCTTCTAAAACTCTTAGAATCTGTCAAAGGCAGGTATGTGGCTAGTTTTTAAAGCTGGTTCCCCCCAAACACATCTCTATTTACATCTTTTTGTAGTCCCCTCCCATTAAACCTGACGACAGAATGAGGCAGCGCTGATGGTGCATGGCTTTATGACTTCTGATGAACCTAAGTCAAGAAGAATCCTCACCACTCCCCTGTGGTTGCTCTGGGGGAATCCAGCCATGAAATCAGTAGGCCAACTACCTAGCAAGAACCTGCTGTGAGGCAGTTGGCCTTACAAAGAGGCCACATGAAGAGAGAGAAGTGTCCAGTCCAGCTATCTCAGTTAAGGCACCAGATATGTGTGTGAAGAGACATCTTTGCATCCAACTCAGTCAGGCCTTCTGGTGACATCAGTACTGGTTATTCTCTGACTCTAACTGCGTGAGGGAGCCAGGCAGCTGAGCCCAAGCAATGGACAAAACCTTGAGAAATAATTAAATTCTTAAGTCACTCACTTAAAAGGTGGTTTGTTGCACAACAACATGTAATGATGGGAACAGCAGAAAATTAAGGAAGAATGTGAACAGGAAGGTGACCCCTCTTCCCATCACATAAAAAATTAAAAAGGGAAGTAAAACTGGAGGGTATTGGTTTCTTCACCTTAGATTAACTAAACTGATGAGAGGGAGGGGAGCATAGACGAGACTGAGGGTTACAGAACAGTGATGCGGGTTTGGAATTGGTATCATCACAGATGGGAATGAGAGTTATGTTATGGGTTCAACTGAAATGCAACGGCTCGCCTTTGTACCATCTACTCTGTTAAGTCAGTTGCTCTGGAGTTGTTAAACTCACTCACAAGAGGGAAATCAAGGATCTATGAGTATAAAGTTACTCAGTAAGTTCAATGGACAGTGAAACAACTCAAAATGAGGGCAGCATTGGGAATGGAGAGGAAGGTGAGTCTGGGGCTAAACTCTTCACCTGGTGTCAAGAAGGTCAATGCATCACAACTCTGAGGAAAGAATAGAGGGCGGCAGAATCACATGGTATGATACGAGAAAGTTTTGCCTAGAAATGAAAGTATATCATAGTCTTTGACATCTACTTTTAAAGAAAGTTTTGATTTTATTGAAGGAAAGCATTGTTTAATGCTTTAATGCATAACATCAAATTAACTTCCTTAATAGTTTATATTACCAGTAGTTATGAGAATTTTATACTTAACACTATTACATATGGTCAAGATTGTGCACTATAATATGCATACTTATACTTAGGCAAATAAAGTAAGACCTTTCCTGACATTTTCTTAATCAAAATAGAGAAATATTGCTGAAGCCTTCCACAATGAGTATCATTATTTAAGGGTTAATCAAGAAACAACAAGTGTAAGTTTCAGACATTTAGGTTTGGGTTTAATATAAAGAAGAATATTCCAGTGGTTAAGATATTTCTTTTGAGCTGCCTCAGGAGAAGACGATTTTCCCATCAAATTGGGGAGTGATGTTAGAAAGGTTATTTTGCCAGGAGAGTCGAATCCCTTAAAAATTGATAAATTTCAACCATAAAATGTCTATGAAATTTAATATAACAATTTCCAGGTATTCTATTTATGAGCCACATCTACAAAAAAATGTTACAGGGATGTGATTTTTCCTATTAGGGGCTCTTGAGGAAGATATGAAGCAATAAATTTACCCAGTCTTGCCCATAGGCCCCAACACCTGAGTATATGCACAACATCTGACCTATTCAAGAAGCTCCTTCCTGCTTAAGTGTGTAGGGAGGGGAACCTACTGCTACCTCCATGGCTGCCAGCTTGTCTAGTGTTTTCTCATGACTGGGGAGATGTCCCAGTCACTCCCGGTTTGACTGATACAGGTGTCCCTGGTGCTTCCAAAAATACCTCCAGGGTAGACCAACCAGCAAGGCAACTGGTGCCATCGTCAGAAAACCAAACCCTTCCACAAGAATGCTCATGGCATGCACTCAAGTCATTTGCAGGTGCTGGGCACCAATTTGAGTGATGACCTCACGTCTTAGCCCCAATCTAGGCAGTTTCCACAGAACAATTGTTCCCAAAGTTCGTGCACATCTAGGGGAATACATTCACTTAGTCCAAGGTGATAAGATCTCTACAAACTGCATTAGGCTTACTCTCATCCCTTTACCCTCCTGCCACATGTGCCTGCCCACCCCTATCATGTCATAGAGCCAGTTTCTCTCAGTAGAATTAGTGACCTACCTTCACACCAATTCTTTCATTCTTCTTTCACTTGGGAGGGGGGTGGAGTAGTTGGGGTGGGGTCGGTGGTGGTACTTACTTCTCCAATAACTTTTTGGATTCTTTAATTTTGAGTTTTATGGCAATTACGTGGATTGCTATTTCACAGGAAAAAATAGCAAAAAAAAAAAAAAGCTATGTCTATCACTGGAATTACACTTTTAGATCTGTATGATTTTGCAAATATTTTCCCCTAAAGCCTCCTATAGTGCATGGTTTCACATTTCATTTTAATTATTTTATTTCGAGCATTCTATTTAAGTTCTATCAACTCAAGAAAGTCCCACGTGAATGTGCAATATATGTTCTTCTTAGAGGGAATTTGATGGGAGAAACTATTTACAACTGCAGATTCAAATCAAACCAACATTCAAGTGCTATAGGGATCTACGGTTAGGAGAAATGAGCTATTTGCATATTATCAGGCACATTTCACCTTGGAATGTCACTCACTATAACTTGTGGGCAGTGTCTTTAAAAACACAGATACTTTTGAAATCAGTGTTAAAATATTACTAATATTATAGTTATTTTGCTAGTGTATTAATTTTGTTAATCTAGCATTAATACTTTTTTCTTTATTTAAATCACCTATACAACATTGCTCTTCTGTTTTATCTTTAAGAAGAAATGATCTGAAAGTGCTCATATTGCTTAATTCAAGTGTACAAAATCATAAATTATACAGCTGGAGTAGAGTTAAAAACTATTTGGTATTTCAAGAGGATAAATTAGAAGTTACATGAGTTGGCTACAGACTCAGAGATGGTTTTATTTTTTCTTTCCACATATAGAAGATCATCAGCTCTCCTCCCCCACTAATGTACTTTGTGCAATATTCTTAGAAGTTTATAATACAGACAAAATGGTTTTATTAACTTCAGTAATAACTGATTAGAACTGGGAATTCAATTTTCTTGAAGCAAATTTCAAAGAAACATTGAGTCCCTTTTAAATTAAAAAATTATATATTTGCTTTTAAAATGGCTATTTTCAAAATTCAAAAATTCTAAATGAGTATTCAGAACATGATACTCCCTAAAAATTAAAGACAAAATTTTACTACTTAGTTATATCTTTTGCCTTTTAAAGTAGACATATCTAATGGAAAAAACTTGAATGCGTATGCTACCAGGAAGATGGATTTTCTTTCTTCTCACAGATGCCACAGCCCTTCAGACATTCACAGCTTTCTCCGGGCAGAGCTGCCCTCCAGCAAACGTTTACATGGCCTGTTCCAGCTCTTGGCCAGGTCTCTCTAGAGCTGCTTTCCAGGAATCTTTGGAATTAAAATCATCTTGTTTCTTTTTATTCTTCTTTCAGTTAATTATTCCTTTTCTTCTCTGCACATAACTATTGAATATGCTAACATCT
>PVIA01016202.1:0-19860 GCA_004024845.1 Tonatia bakeri | reverse complement strand
GCTGTCCTTTCCAGCTTTTTCTGGTCACCATCATGGGTCTGGGCAAGTGTCACCCCATGTCCTGGAACCAATCTCCTCCGAGCTCCTACCCAAGTGCTGAAACTCAGGGGACCTGCTCCTAGTCACGTCTCAGGGAGGTGTTCCTTTCTCAGGGGACCTGCTCCTAGTCACGTCTCAGGGAGGTGTTCCTTTCCATCCCCCTAGCCCAGAGCATGGCCATAGCTATTCAGCATATTCAGGCAACCAGCCCAAGGCTATAGGTATGTTAAATAACCATGCCATGGATTAGCTGCAAAGCTGCCCTGCACTCTTGCTCTGTGTGCCCCTTCCCCCAGCTCACACCTGTGGTGGGGGGGGAAGAGGTAAAAAAAACATCCTAGAGTCTCTGGACACCTTGAGTTCTGGGCCCCATTTCAAATGTCCATTTGGGGTCCCCCCCTCTTGGCTGCACCCTGTAACAGTCTGATCTTGTCACAAAATGATTGATGTGCAGGAAAATAATATCAATTCCTAGATATTTAACTAAATGCTGACTTAGATATAACACAAAACATGCAATTCAGTAATGCGGACCCCAGCTTGTGTTTCATTACGATAAAATGAAACATTCACACAGACTACCAAGTCCGGTGATGGAAAAGGGACAGCATGGCTTTTCTCTCAAGGGGAGCAAAAACCTCAGCCCTTGCTCCAATGAGCTTTTATTGTCTTACTGGGCACATTACAAGAGGTCCTCATTAACTATGCACAAGCTCGCTTTTGGTGGTTACCTTTACAGAAAACAAAGGAGCCAATGCTGCTAATCACATCACAGAAGAGGGATATTTGCAAATGAAAAGGCAAATGTGGTTGAACCGGTTACACTCATCCTTGGAAGGTTTAGCATGGATTTTAAGAAGTTGCTTTGCAGTAAATGTCCTCAATTCAGGGTCAGGGAGTTTTAGCAAAAAGCAAGACTCATAGCGGCCTAGGTACATTGCAGGCCTGATTCCCACAGAAGAACCTATCCATGGGCGTGGGTCCTGTGCATCTCTGAGTGGGAGTTGGGCCCATGCCATGCAGAACAGTCTACTACAGTTCAGGAAGGCATAGTTGGTGGCTGTAGAGGAAACCAATGAGCTGTCCTTTTGGGCTGTGTGACCTACTAAGATGCCCACACTTTTGTTTTGAATCCTCACCTGATGATATGTTTATTGACTTTACAGAGAAAGGAAGGGAGAGAAAGAAAGAGAAGGAGAAACATTAATGTGAGAGAGAAACATCTATCAGTTGTCTCCTGTACACGCCCCAACCAGGGATCGAACCCACAACCCAGGCACATGCCCTGACTGGGAATTGAACCCACAGCCTTTTGGTGTATGGGACAATGGTCCAAGCAACTTAGGTACCCAACCAGGGAACCACACTTTTTTAATTGCTTTTTCAATATACCTTTCTTTTGGCCACCCATCTGGCTCTGCTCCATTCCTTCCTGCCAGCTCAAGATACGAGGGCAGTGGAAAACAGCCCCAGTGGGGAAGGCCTGCACTGGCAGACTGAAGGCTAAAGTGAGGAGTTCAGCACAATCATAATAAGGTTGAAGTGGGTAACAGGTTTTGCTCCTTGATATTCCATGAGCTTCAAATCTGTGGGAACAAGCTGTTTCATAGAGCACATCTCTGCTGAGAAGAGGCAGCAGTGGCAGATGACTCTTTCCAAGTCATAGTTATTAAAACGCCTGTAAACTTTTCATTATAAAAATATATGCATATCCCCCAGAACCCTACCTACCACTTCCACCTTCCTTGAGTGGTTGCTGGGTTTCACACCCACCAAATTAGATACATTCCTACTTGTTCAGGGACAGGCAGTACAGGTCCCTTGGTGTTGTAGGCAACAAAATCAGCCACAGGGATCAAACCCTGATAAATCTAAGGAGAAATTGGGGTACATTCTCTGATGAAGGTTTCCAAAAGGCAGCTGCATCTCAGCTGATGATGAAATCAGTCTCATCCTTTCCCCCACACAACCTCCTTAGATGTAGCTTGTCTTTTGCCCTTGTCAAATTTGGGGTGGAGGTGGCACATTCCTGCTATAGAGGATTAAGATCACTCCATTTTCAGCCTGTACACTCATGCTCTTCTCTGAGGAAAGTGGGTGGCTGTCTGGCTGGCTCTCTCCACCAAGGAAGTTTGGCTGCCAGGCCTCTCTGGGAACACATTTACATCACAAACATTTATGTAATGCTCACCATGTGCCAGGTGCTGTTCTAGGCACTATACCCATAGTAATGTACCTATTATTTCCATAACAACCCTGTGCAATATGTATAGTTATTAAGCCCATATTACAGAAGGAAAATTTGAGGCACAGAAAAATGAAGTAATTTGCTCAAGGTCACATAACTCATTAAGTGGGAGAGCTGAGATTTGACCAGTAAGTCTGGCTCCAGAGCCTGTTCTCTGAATTATTATAATATCCTCTCCCCTGAAGTAAGACCTTTGTAAGAAGTAGATGGAGACAGAGAGGACAGAGACCTTACTCAGTGGTACAGTCATATATACTAGGGCTTGGATTGGGGGCCAGTAAAGATCCCTGCTATTAAATGTCTCCCCATTGCCCTGCTGATTCAGAGTTCATACTCTGCTCTCTCTTCTGAGGCATCCAAGGCTCTTTCCAAACTGTGAATAAAACTTGGCAGTGGTAATACTGACATCATTAGTCAGTAACACCCAGACCCAAAGCAAGCTATTATATTAAAAGCCAAGCACAGTCCTGAGAGTTTTTCTCCCTGTACACACAAGCTGTGATGAAAGAGGAACTTTAGAAAAGGTCTATGTCTAGGAGAGTTGCCCAAGGAGAACATAGGCCTGAGAATGACCATGTTGAGGAGCCCTAAGTAGCCAGGCATTTCATGAAAATACTAGGTACATGGGGGTAGTGGGGAGCAAGGCCCCACAAGAAAAAATAAGACTGCATTGAGGACAGACATTACCTTCTTGCTGTTTGAGGCCCAAAATGACTTCTTAAACTAGCCCCAAGTCAAACCTGATGAATAGCAACAATGTTCTCTTCTGCAGGAGCAGAGGCTTTCAGGCTAATGAACAAGGACCCTCATGACTGTGTGTCTAAACTCTAAGTTATCCCCTGCCTGGCTATGATATTCTTCAGTAAAGTCTGCCCCCAACTCGTCCACCTTGTAGTGGCATTTGGACATTTGAAAGAACAAAGCAACAGTAAAGCATCCTGATCAGAAGGTACAAGAAAGCCTTAATGGTGTGAATAAGGCAGGGTTGTTGACTCTGGGCAGTAACAGGCAGATCCCTTAGGACAGCTTACAATTCAGATTCTCAGCTTGTGGTGGCTACCCGTCCCACATGCCCAAGCCACTCAGCTTTTATCATTATGATTAAGATTATGATGAATCTCCCATTTATTATTTAATATATGCCAGATATTGTTATGTGTTTTATAAGTATTAACTCATCTAATCTTCACAGTAACTTTACCAAGGAGTTGTTGTTATGAATAAAAAAAAAAAAAAAACCCTGAAACTCCAAGAAGTTAAGCACCTTGTTAAAAGTCACACAGTTACTAAATGGCAAATTGGAGACTTTTTGTCTGTCTCCAAAGTCACATTCTCTGCTTCTAAAATGCAATGGGTTCTGTGAAAAAGGAAGTGACTTCTGCATGAAAATCTACCAATATTTTATCTGCAGTTTGTAATTATAAATGTTGCTGAGGTCTGTAGCAGGTCAAGAACCATGCAGGTTGGGGATCAGGGAGGAGATGAGCCAATGCCACTCATATTTTCCACTAAGGCACCCATCTCCTCACATATGTCCAAGCCAGGCCTTCCTCAACAGAGGGACTAACCTATGAGCATATGTTTGGTGGGTATCATCTTGGATGGAGTGTAACACCTACTTTCTTTGTAGGTGTTACACTAAGGGGAATGCTTTTCCCCTAAGATGTTCCTATCATATAGATGGCAGGTCATGATTAGTAGCCTCCTCCATTCTGGTTCTTTACTATGGAGCTGTTCTAGCACTGAACAACAAGCAGATGTTCCAGGCTGCACAGGAACTGAAAACTTCTCTGATTCCTGTGAATCCAGACTATCCCTTTGTCAGAGTGACTTGGTTGGAGAGAAAGACTACCCAGATATGGAACTATTCAAAGGCTTCCATTTGGAGTAGGATCACCCAGAGTGCCTCTGTGACTTAAGTGAAAGAGTAGGGGTAATCAGGCCAATGAAATACTGAAAATATAGAGGAAGTGGTAAGTCAAGGTAGTGAATCTGTTACACTGCCTGACCCCCTCATACTCAGATGGCTTTCAGGATCCTCAAAGAGTCTTAGGCATGGAAGAAAGGAAGAGGTCATTGCTGTGCGCTCTCTAACTGTAAGCCATGTAAGAAATCCCTTTCTAGTCTAAATAAGGCAGATTGAGGGGACTTTGCCCACCTCTAGCTCCTAGGAACAAACTTTCAATACATCTCTTCCAGGGAGGAAGCAAAACATAGCTTTATGGCTAAGTGAGAGACCCAGTTACTTATGGGACTGCATCTAGTATAAGTTAATAGCATTCATACCGATCTAAACACCAAACATGCAAGTGGAACCACATAAGTTTCCAAAGCAAATTTATCAATTTCTCTCAAATTAGCTTTCCTTCTTGATCCTTCCACTCGGTCATCTATACTTCATCTCAGAGTTGTCACTGAATATGGGAGCTGAAAGAGAGAGGAACTTCTACTTTCCCAGTGATGTTTGCATCTCTCCTTTTCTTTTTAGCCCCATTTCTAACCCAGTACCCAACCTTATCCTCCACCACTCAATATGTTCTTGACTATCTTCTTGTCTCCAGGACTGGCTTCATGGGCCTGACATCTGTGCAGTGTCACAGGAATTCACGCTTGATTTAAAACTCTTCTGTCATTATCTTGAAAGTCTTGATAATTTTTAAATAAGGGATCCTGCATTTTAATTTTGCAATGGCACCCACAAATTATGTAGTCAGTCCTTCCTGTCTTTCCCCACCTGGACCCATCTCACACATAATATTTATTGTCAGAGCTGGTTTGCTAATGCCAGTAATAATGTCACAATATCCCTAATGACTGTCCAGTGCCTCCAGAAACAAGCCCAAACTCCTCAACCTGGCCTTCTGTTACCTGGCCTCTGTCTAATGTTCCACGCTCCCTACACAAGTTCCAGCCATTCCACAATTTTGGATGGATTTATTATTAACTGACTGTAGTAGAATGGTTAATAGATCACATTTTGGAGTCAGACTGACCTGATTTAAGATCCTGGTTTACACTTACTGGCTGTGTGACTTTGGGTGAGTTCCTTAACCTCTCTGAACCTCAGGTTTCTCCTCTGTAAAAAGAGCATGCCAACAGGGCCTGTCTCATTAGGTTGGTATAAGAATTAAATAAAATAATAGAAACAAATTTCTAAGCCCCTACTATATACTCAATAAATATTAGCTACTAATATTGTTGTTTGTTCTAATTGATAGAGCTGAGTGGTTGTACAAGCCACCATACCTTTGTCCCAGTGTAATGAACCACATTGCTGGCTGAATTTTAAGTATCTGAGTGACCTGACATATCCCTCTGTTCTCCTCCTGCTAATATGGGAGCAACCTGATGGGCCTGCAGAAGCATACATAGAGAGGAAGCAGCACATTTGTCCAGGAAAGCAGCTACGGGAACCGGCATTCAGGCTTTGAACACCACTTCTTCTCCTGCCAGGCATATCTATTTCTCTGGCAACCCCACAATGGACTTGGGGGATACACAGAGATTTCAGTGAGGTTTATCCAGGTATCTGCATGAAATGGCTCTGGGAAGTTGTCCTAATTCATACCAGATCAACTCCAATTTTTCAGCAAAGGTTCATCCTGAGCTGCTGAGGTCATTCACAAAGTATTCAGAAAAGTGGCTCAGCCTACATGAAGAATAAGAGCCCCACTTGGACTTTCTGTACGAGTCCTTTGCTACAACCCAACTGTGGTAAGGAGCCCAGCTTCCAACACTGTCACTCCCTGTTCCTTCCCATCCACTTACGGATGTGTTTTACTCTTCTATTACAACAGGGTTTCTCAACTATGGCTGCACTCAAAAATTACCTGTGGAACTTCTGAAGCATATCAGTGTTGGGTCACCCTCAAGACTAATTAAATCCAAAGGTCCAGGAGAAAGGCCCTGCATTAGTAATGTTGACAAGCTCCCAGAGTGATCCTAATGTGCAGCTAGGGCTGAGAACCACTGAACTAGATAGGAATAGTAGGCTCTTAACCAATGTCCTTGTTTCCATGTCTTTCTCCTTAAAATAAAAAGATTGTATATATTTATTTTTAGAGAAAGGGGAAGAGAGGGAGAGAAACATTGATGATTGCCTCTTGCATGCCCCCAACCAGGGATCTGGCCCACAATCCAGGCCTGTGTTCTGACTGGGAATCAAACCAGTGACCTTTTGGTTTGCAGGACAACACCCAACCCACTGAGCCACACCAGTCAGAGCATCGTTCTTCTTCTTCAACATTGCTGTGCCACCTACTGCTTGAAATAAAAAATCCAATATGAATATCCAATAGAAAGCCTCCCAATATAATGACTCCATTCACTTCCTTGCCTCACTCACCCATGCATTTTGCCCTCCAGTCGCACCCAGTTGTTTATCAGTTCACAGACGTACCACCTAGATTAATCCCCCTGCAATCTTTTTTATACTGTTTTCTTGACCTAGAATGTCTCTTCTTCTTTGCCTAAAGCAGTGGTTCTCAACACATGAGTGTAGCGATTTTCAAACCTCACTTAAACACCCAGCTGTCGGACTGAAGCAATTTTCAAAGTTCGCTTAAAACACCCGTCTGTCTGACTGACTGTAGCGATTTTCAAACCTCGGTTAAACTCCCGGCTGTCTGACTGAAGCGATTTTCATACCTCGCTTAAACACTCAACGAACTAATTGTAGCGTGCAGAACCCGGCTCTCTCGGCTATGGACACGCATAAAATCACTGCAAACGGCTCGTTGAATCACGAGAAATCATCATGCATAGAAACAGTTTTCTGTAGGTAAGTCAGGAAGGGGGAAAACCCTCTAGTGGGGAGAGCCCTCGGCTAACCCCCTTGTGGGGAGAGCCCCCTCAGCTCACCCCCTCGTGGGGAGCGCCCCGTTCCCTTGTCCCAGTGGGTTTTATTCTTGAATACCAATACAGTTTGCAAATTACAAGTAGTTAGCTTTTGAAAGGTGCCAGCAGATTTCCTACTGGGATCCTAAGCCAGAGATTTTGGGATTTTACCATTTAAAAAGACTACAGGACTTAAAGCTTAGATTTGTTTCTGGCCCGTGACTTCATATTCTAATTAAAGAGCATCCTTCAGCAAGCAGATCTCACAGGATCTTTGCATATTCTTTGTCCCAGGACTGATTACCCCGGGGGTCCGCTGTCTCTGGTCTGAGCCACCCCTATGGCTGTTTGCTAAGCCCAAAGGAAGGGCTAGAGACAGAGGCAGCAAGGAGACTTGGATTTCTCATATCTAAGTACAAAGACTCAGGCTAAGAGGGGGCAGGGGTAGATGTCGATCACCCCTTCCTTTCCACAGCCCCTTCACTTATTTCCACAGTCTCATGCATCTCATTTCACAAGCCTTTACGAGATCAGCTCCTGGCTTAGGTCGCTCCTCTCTGAGAAGTCTTACCCATTATTGGAAACTGATCTAGCACTAAAGGCCAGGCACAGAACAGGTAGCGTTCATGCCACGGGAATAAGTGTTGTCTCCTTAGTAGCTGGCTCGGAGGTCTCTCACTTAGCCTAAGTCACAGGGGGTCACAGCTTTCTGAGACCAGGCAGGGCAGCCCTCATCACATGAGGGCTTCTTACAACTCAGATTTCTAAGCTGTACCACAGAGTTTCTAATTCAATAGGTTCAAGTGGACTTGAGATTTGAAACTAACAAATCCCAAAGTGATATTGATGCTGTTGGTCAAAAGACTGCATTTTGAGAACCACTTCCCTAGAAAAACCTTACCTTTTAGGCCTGACCAGCTCAAATGCTGCCATCACTACAATGCCTTCATTTACTTCCCACCTCCCAGGTAAAAACAAGCATTTGTGCTCTGCACTCTTCTAGAGTTTATTTGTGCCTCTGTTGATTATACTTGGTTGTATTTCTGTTTTTTTCCATTAGACTATAAAGCCACTGAAGACAGATTTATTTTGCAGTCATGTTTGTATCCGCTGTGATGCTTAGTGCTGCATTTCATAGCAGAAGAGCCCTGTAAACACGTCTTGAATGAAGCTGTACTGTAACATGTAGAGGGAGTGTGTGCCTCTCTCTCTACATACCTGAGGGTGAGGGCAGCCTGTCCAAAATGAACTTTAGTCACATAGGATAGCATCATCCTTCTTTGAATGCATAGTGTAAGCCCTAAATGCTTCAGCTTTACCTTATGATTTAATAGAAGCTGCTCTCCCTTTCCTGAATTTCTGAAAGGTCTCTTTCAAAATGACATTACAATTCCAGGGAAAAAGATGACTACAGCAAGATTTTCTGTTGGCCAACATTAAGAAAACAGATTTATCATCACCACCTTTCCATCTTTCTTCACTGACTTCTGATTGCCACTCTCCCACTCTCAAGCACTAGCATTTTCACGCTGGTTTCTGGCCATCTGAATAGTTCTACAGCAATTGTTCTTGTGTTCCAGCTAAACTTTTCTGTTCTCCTCACATGCCCTTTGATCTCTGTACTCTGCTAAGATGCTCTGTTGATAATAAAACCTCTAGGTATAGCACTATGGTTAAGAGCATGGGCTCTGGGGTCAAACAGATCTTAGGATTCCTGAACCTACCATTTATCGGTTGTGTCACACTGGAAAGTCAATTAACTTTTCTGATGCTACATTTTTTCATCTGCAATATAGGGTTATCATGCATACTTTCCAGGGTTATTACAAAGAATAAAATAAAATAATGTATGTAAAACTCATATACCAAATGCTCAATAAATAGTCTTTATTACAAATGAATTTATGATTAATACCTGGCAAAAAACTTGCCCAGTTATCCCCTCCAGCCCCCATCACCATCCCAGACAACCTTTGCAATCTAAAAACAACCTTATGTGGGAGGGTCTCTGAAGAAAACCTCCCTTTTTTGCACCACAGCCAGAATGATCTTTTTTGTTTGTTTAAAGGACTGACTTTCTATTCCTTTCTTTTAAGAATGTATGTGAATTAGATTTCATCTCCTACCTTTAGTACACTGACTGATTCTTCTGGACTTCCTTTCCTTTTAAAAAATAGACTTTATTTTATAGAGCAGTTATAGACTCACAGCAAAATTGACAAGAAAGTACAGAGAGTTCTCACATATCCCCTGCTGCTACATATACTACCTCTCCCACTATCAACATCCCCAACCAGAGTGGTGCATTTGTTACAATCAATGAATCTACATTGACACATCAAAATTACCCAAAGTCCATAGTTTACATAACAGTTCACTCTTGGTGCTGTATAATCTATGAGTTTGGACAAATGTATAATGACATGTACCTATCCTTATATGATACACTATTTGTGTATCATACACAGTAGTTACACTGCCCAAAAAATCTCTATGCTCCACTGACTCTCCCCTGTCCACCACTGATCTCAGGCAACCACCAATATTTTTATTGTCTCAATAGTTTTCTCTTTTCTATAATGTCATATAGTTGGAATCATACTGCTGTAGCCTTTTCAACTTGGCTTCTTTTACTTAGTAATATGCATTTACAGAATTATCTTTTCAGAATATAAATTAGATCACTTTCTTCCTCTGCTAAAGCTGTTTCCCATTGTTTCCCCCTTGCTTGTAGGACAAAACCCTAAATCCTTAAGTAGCTGAAAAGGCCCTGAATTTAGTGGTTCTTAATTGGGGGGTATTTGGGAATTTAGGGGGTTTGGGCTATCATAAATGTCAAAGGGGGCAGTTTGGGATTTAGAGGACAGGTACCAGAGAGGTCAAACTTCCTGAAACTCTGTATATGCAAACTAGTATCCCCCATCCCCACTGTAGAATTGTCCTGCCCCACAGCCAATGACACCCCCATTGAACTCTGCCACCTCATCTCCCACCATCTCCATATTCTCTGGACTCCAGCCTCTCTGGCCTTGTTTCTAGTCCTCCATAGCACCTTGGACATGTTGTTCCTTCTGCTTGTAATATCACTTAACTCTGACTGACCTTCAGATTTCTGTATAAGGGATATTTCTTCATGGAAACGTCCATTAACTTCTCATTATGGTGTATACTTACTTAGAATTGTTTCTTTCCTTCAGAATATTTATCTCAGTTTATAATTATATTCTTATCTGTATAATTATTTGATTAATGTCTATCTCGCCCATGAGATCATAAGCTCCAAAAACAGGCATCACATCTGTTTTTGTTCACCATTATATACCCAGCACCTAACCCAGTATTTAGCTAGTAGTAGGCATCTCTCTCTCTCTCTCTCTCTCTCTCTCTCTCTCTCTCTCTCTCTCTCTCTCATTAATGCCCACATAATCATCTCCCAGTCTTTGTTAAGGCTTAAGAGAGAGGGGGCAGCTATAAACATGCTCTGCTTTCAGGGATCTTAGAATAGTTGGATCCCACTTGACTCTTTTAGGTAGGAGGAGTAACTGGACGGAGTAGAAAGACTCTTCTCTGTAATTATTCTGCTTACATTTAAGCTTCTTAGAATGAAGTCACAATGGTTATGTTTCCAATTTCTTCCTGATTCCAGAATGTTATGTATATACATTCTGATTGATTGCCTACTCCTAAATATAATTATACTAAAACAAATAAAAGAATGCTTAAAGCATGTTGCCTGTTCACTTTTTGATGCTTGCACAATGTACAGGGTATCTGTCTAGTTTTTGGAAAATTTGAGAAACACCCTGTCAAGTGTCTAAATGTCTTGAAGTATGGTACAAATGGTGAAGCCACTTACACCTCAACCCTGTAGTGAGCTCTACATTGAAAATTTTAACAACACATTGCTGTAGCTCTAAGTGTTTTAGAGTTGGTTTGTTTGTCTTCTTTATAATTATCTATTTTACTTTTTATGTTTGTCTTTTTAATGTCATAATCTAGGCTATCAGAAAGAAAGAGTATGAGCTATGAACAGGTGAATAATTTGAGAGGATCTTCTGAGAACAAGAACACACTTCGTGCGCACAGGACCCAGGGAACAGTGATGACAATTAGTGAAGGAAGTGGTGACACAGGGCATTATGGTGTTGCTACTGGGATGTCTGCTATTTGAGGACATTTCCTGTACCTCCAAGAAGTAGCATTTGGTTAAGGTCAGGCTCAGGAAATTTGACTCCCACTTGCTTTGCCCATTCTCACCCCCAAGCCTGAGTTCAGGGCCACTACCTAGATCTTCCTTTCAAGTCCGTTGGTTGTAATTTGGGCTAGACCCTAAGAGGCTAGAGCCAGTGCCCTGAATCATTCACTCTAGCAGTTTAGCACTACTCCTTAACTGTTAACCAGTGTGTGTAAAACCATAAGAAGTGGCTCAGAGAGTTCTGGTGGACATGTGGTTTGTAAAGCAAAGCACTTTCTCCCCCACCCCCACCTCAAAGCACACTGTGACTCATCTGGATTAAAGGGATTTAACACAGATGGGAAAACCAGAGCCTTCCTAATTTTAAAATTCCCTCCAGTCCAGAGCATAAATTTACAACCCCAAACAAAAATCTATGAATCAAACATTTTATTTGGAAATGCAAGTTCCAAAACTTAAATAATTCAAAGCTTCAGTAAACTTGTCAGTAGCTTTTAGGTTTCTTGCATTTTCTTACACTTGCCCACTATATTTTTAAGTTGGTATGTTAATTTTTTTAAATAGAAAAAGTTGTCATTAACTGTGATTTTGCAAGGTGTTACTCCCCAAAGGAAAGAAAAACAGAATAGACAAGGCATTTTCATTTAAAAAGATACTTGGTCCATGTAAAAACAAATTAAAATACAGAATTATATCAAAGTAAAATTTAGTTTTCCCTTCTCTTGCTCCCATCTTTCTCTGCCAAAAAATACATTTCCCAGAAGACATTGTTAATAGTTTGAGCCTTTCAAAATACATTATTCTAGTTTTTAAAGATTTTATTTATTTATTTTTAGGCAGAAAGGAAGGGGGGAAGAAAGAAACGGAGAGAAATATAAATGTGTGGTTGCTTCTTGCATGCCTCCTACTGGGGACCTGGGCTGTGGCCCAGGCATGTGCTCTGACTGGGAATTGAACCCACAACCCTTTGTTTTGCAGGCTGGCACTAAGTCCACTGAGCCACACCAGACAGGGTGAAAGATGTTATTTTATAAAAGTAATAGAATAGACCCTTCAGAATGATTTTTAATTGCAGCCAGAGAGTTCCCAGTACTCAACACCTCAGGCTGGCAACATTTTGACCAGGCCCATTGCATGGAGGAGTTGTCAAATTTTCATCCCCAAGGGCTTTTGTTAATATTTCCCCCCATGATTCCCATTTTTTCCGAATTTTGCCTACCAAATTGGTTTTATCAATTAAAATTTTATTTTTTCCACTCTCCAATAATCAAAGCCAAATACAGCTAGCTCCAGAATGAGGTTATCATAGAATATAAGCTGTTTCTTAGAGTAAGAAAACATTAGTGAGGGACATTACCTTTTTAAGATCATATATTCATTCATTCAACAAATAATTATTGAAGAATCAACATATTCCAGGCACTGAGGATAAAGCAGTGAACAAAATCACCAAAGTCCCTGTTCTGGAGGAGATGATATTTTTGATGAGGTAAGACAAACAACAGGAAATAAACAAATAACAAATATGTCAGGTGGTGATAAATGCTATGTAGAAAACCAAAGGAGAATAAGGTGGTGAGGTACTTCTTGGGATTTGAATGCTGTTTTGTATGGTATGATCAAAGAAAATAGTTTCTTTAAGTCCAATATTTAAGCAGAGATCTGAAGAAAGTGTGGAAATGAACCAAGGGTATATCTGGGAGAAGAACATTCCTGGCAGAAGGAACGGTGTTCCTGAGGCCAGAGTTTGTAATATGTAATTGGTGTGTGTGTTAAAGAAATACTATTCTATTTCAGTGTGACTGAAACACAAAAATCAAAAAGGGAAAGTAATAGAAGATGAGATCAGAAAGACAGCTAAAAGGGGATCATGTGAAATTTTTGTCCTTTCCTGTAAATGACCTGGGAGTCGGGGAAGGGTTTTAAGCAGAGAAACAGTATGATCTAACTTATTTTTAAAAAGAATCACTTTCAGTGCTGTTTGAAGAAACAACACTGGTGAGAAAAGAGTCAGGTTTCAAGGGGTAAAGGAAAGAAACAGCAAGGTCACTTAGGATGCTGTTGTAATCCTTCAAGTGAAAGGAGATAGAAGCTGTTGACCAGATGGTAGGTAAGAAGGCAGTGAACACTGATCAGATTCTAGATATATTTTGAAAACAGAACTGATGGATTGAATATGAGATGTGAAAGAAAAAGAGAAATTAATATGCATTCATTTATTCAACAGATATTGACTAAGTACCTTCTATGTACCAGTTACTGTTCTGTGTGCTTGGGACATGGTAATGAACAAAGCAAACAAAAATCCATACCTTCATGGAGATTATTTTCTAGTAGATAATCACAGCTAACATTTATTAAGCATTTACTATATTCTAAGCTTTTTGCTTTCCTTACTCATTTTAATACACACCATAACCCAATCAGATATGTAACTCTGTGTGTATGTGTGTGTGTGTGTGTGTGTGTGTGTGTGTATTATTATGGCCAATGATCATACAAGCTCCATCCCTAATATATGGATACATATAATATATGTAATATTATAATAATATATACTATTATTTATATAATATATATAAAAACTTAGTATATATATAATATATATAATATTAACTTCATTTTTCAGATGATTCCCTCACAGAGGGGATAAGTAAGTTCTTTGAAGTTTCACAACTGGTAAGTAGCAAAACCTTGTTTGAAACTCAGGAAGTTCTGCCCTAGCAGACTAATATACCTGGGCATAGAAATATTTGGGCCAGTGAATATTCTCCAAAATGCCCTGTACTGTTTGACACAAAATACTATGCCATAGGACCATGTGTTAATTCTAATTATCCACTAGAATAGCTAAGTAGAATTCATAAAGGCAGAAGTCATCAGGGGCCTGTTGAGAACCTGACATACTGCTAGGCAAATCAGGAGGCTTTAGTCAGTGAAGTTTTCCTGGGATTATTCTATAGAAACCTTCCATAAATATGGTAAAAAGAAATATGTGGGAGTAAAAGTGAAAAAGAACCCTGGGATTTGGACATATACAAATCACTTGCATTTTGTTGAATGCTTACTATGTTGTAGGCTCTATTATGTTAAGTGCTGAAAATGAATTAGCATATTTAATCTTTGCAATAACTTCAAGAAGGAGATATTAATGTCTCTAATGTATTAAAGCAAGGTTCAGAAAGGCCCAGTGACCCACACAAGCTCTCTCAGCTAAAAAGCACTAAGGGGTGAAACTCAAATCCCTATCTGTTTGACAGCAAGCCCCCACTGTTCCCCAGCATAGGAAACTCTCTGCACTACCTAATGAACCTTGCCCAGATTATCTATTCACTATTTCTTGTGTTACTTCTATTACTTAAATTAAGGCTTATTTTTAATTAATTTTATTATAATCATTGTTCAAATACAGTTTTCTGTCCTTTACTCCCATCCCAGCCCACCCTCCCCTACTTCCCCACCTCCTTCCCATTTCCACTCCACCTAGTTTTTGTCCATGTGTCCTTTATATTTGTTCCTGTAAACCCTTCCACTTTTCCTTGAAATTCCTCTAAAATCTCTCCCCTTTCCCCTCTGGTCACTGTCAGCCTGTTCTCTATTTCAGTGTCTTTGGTTATTTTTCCGTGTTTGTTTGTTTTGTTGTTTAGGATCCTGTTAAAGGTGAGATCATATGGTATTTTTCATTCACTGCCTCGCATATTTCACTTAGGATAATGCTTTCCAGTTTCATCCATGCTATTGCAAAGGGTAGGAGCTCCTTTCTTTCTTTCTGCTGCATAGAATTCCATTGTGTAAATATACCATAGTTTTTTGATCCATTCATTTACTGATGGGAGCCTAGGTTGCTTCCAACACTTGCTTATTGTAAATTGTGCTGCTATGAACATTGGGGTTCATAGGTTCTTTTGGATTGGTGTTTCAGGGTTCTTAGGATATAATCCTAGCAGTGCAATTGCCAGGTCAAAAGGCAGATTCACTTTTAGTTTTCTTAGAAAATTCCCTACTGTTTTCCATAGTGGTTGTACCAGTCTGCAATCCTACCAACAGTGCACTAGGGTTCCATTTTCTGCACAAACTCCCCAACACTTGTTGTTTGTTGCTTTGTTTAAGATGGCCATGCTGACCAGTGTGAAGTGGTATCTCATTGTGCTTTTAATTTGCATCTCTCTGATAGCTAGCAATATCGAGCACCTTTCATGTGTCTCTGGAATCTCTGTGTCCTCCTGGGAGAAGTGTCTGTTCAAGTGTCTGTTCAAGTCCTTTGCCCATTTTTTAATTGGGTTGCTTTTCTTCTTAGAGTGGAGTCATATAAGTTATTTATATATTTGGAGATTAAACCCTTCTCTGAGGTATCATTGGCAAATATGTTTTCCCATATGGTTGGTTCTCTTTTTATTTCAATACTGTTTTCTTTAGCTGTGCAGAAGGTTTTTATTTTGATGAGATCCCATTTGTTTATTCTTTCTTTTATGTCCCTTGCTCTGGGGGACATATCAGTAAAAATGTTGCTGCATGAAATATCTGAGATTTTCTTGCCTATGTTCTCCACTAGGACTTTAATGGAGTCATGGCTTATACTTAAATCTTTTATCCACCTTGAAGTTAATTTTGTGTATGGTGTAAGTTGGTGCTCGAGTTTCAATTTTTTGCACATAGCTGTCCAGTTATCACAACACCATTTGTTAAAGAGGATATTTTTACTCCATTTTATGTTGCTGCTCTCTTTATCAAATATTAACTGACCATGGAGATTTGGATTTATATCTGGGCTCTCTGTTCTGTTCCATTGGTCCATCTGTGGGTTTTTATGGTAGTACCAGGCTATGTTGATTACAGTGGCCTTGAAATACAGTTTAGTATCAGGTATTGTGATTCCTCCTACTTTACCTTTTTTTTTCCTCAAAATTCCAGCAGCTATTCAGGGTTGTTTAAGGTTCCATATAAATTTTTGAAGTGTTGTTCTAGGTCTCTGAAATATGCCATTGGTAATTTAAGGTATTGCATTGAATCTGTAAATTGCTTTGGGTACTATGGAAATTTTGATAATATTAATTGCTCCAATCCATGAACATGGCATATCTTTCCATTAGTTTGTGTCTACTTTGATTTCTTTCTTCAGTGTTGTGTAGTTTTGTGAATAGAGGTCTTTTACCTCTTTGGTTAGGTTTATTCCTAGATTTATTTATTTATTTATTTATTTATTTATTGCTATATAGAATGGGATTTTTTTCTTGATTTCTGCTTCTGTTGTTTCATTGTTGGTGTACAAAACTGCCTCTGATTTCTGGATGTTGATTTTGTATTCCGCTGTTTTGCCACATTCATTTATTAGGTCAAACAGTTTTTTGTTGGAGTCTATAGGATTTTCTATGTCCACTATCATGTCATCTGCAAACAATGACAGATTCGTTTCCTCCTTTCTGATTTGGATGCTTTTTATTTCAGTTTCTTGTCTGATCACTGTGGATAAAACTTCCTATACTGTATTGCATAGAAGTGGTGAAAGTAGACAACCTTGTCTTGTTCCTGATCTTACTGGAAAAGATTTTAGTTTTTGCCCATTGAGTATGATGTTGGCTGTAGGTCTCTCATATATGTCCTTTATTATGTTGAGGAATGCTCCGTCTATTCCCACTTTGCTGAGAGGTTTTATCATAAATGGGTGCTGTACCTTATCAAATGCTTTTTCTGCATCTATTGATATGATCATGTGATTTTTGTCTTTGCTTTTGTTTATGTGATATATTACATTTACTGATTTGGGAATGCTGTACCACCTTTTCATCCCTGGGATGAATCCCACTTGGTCATGGTGTATGATCTTTTTAATGTATTGTTGGATGAGGTTTGCCAATCTTTTGTTGAGGATTTTAGCATCTATGTTCATCAGTGATATTGGCCTGAAGTTTGCTTTCTTTGTTGTGTCTTTATCTGGTTTGGGGATTAGGATGATCCTGGCCTCATAAAAAGAGTTTGGGAGTCTTCCATCATTTGGATTTTTTGGAATAGTCTGTGAAGGATAGGGGTTAGCTCTTCCTTAAATGATTTATAAAATTCCACTGTGAAACCATCAGGTCCAGGGCTTTTGTGTGTCGGGAGTTTTTTGATTACTGCTTCAACTTCATCTGCTGTTATTGGTCTGTTCAGGTTTTCTGCTTCTTCTTCATTGAGTTTTGGAAGATTATATTCTTCTAGAAATTTGTCCATTTCACCTAGTTTTCAAATTTCTTGGCATACAGTTCTTCATAGTAATTTCTTACAATCCTTTGTGTTTCTGTGTTGTCAGCTGTAATCTCTCCTCTTTCATTTCTGATTGTGTTTATTTGGATCCTTTTTCTTTTTTTCTTGATGAGCCTGCTTAAAGGCTTGTTGATTTTGTTTATCTTTTCAAGGAACCAGCTCCTAGATTCATTGATCCTTAGAATTGTGCTTTTAGTCTCTATGTCATTTAATTCTGCTCTGATCTTGGTTATTTCCTTCCTTCTACTTGCTCTGGGCTGTCTTTGTTGTTGTTCCTCGAGGTCTTGTAGGTGTAAGGTTAGGTTTTTTGTTTGAAATGTTTCTATCTTTTTTAGGTAGGCCTGTATCACTATGAACTTCCTTCTCAGGACTGCCTTGGCTGTGGCCCATAAGTTTTGGGTAGTTGTGAGTTCATTTTCATTTATTTCCAGAAACTTTTTGATTTCTTCCCTAATTTCCTTCTTGACCCATTCATTGTCTAATAGCATGCCATTCAATCTCCATGATTTTGAGTGTCTTGGGTTTTTTCCTTGGGTTTTTTTTTTCTAGTTTAGGTCCTTTTTGGTCAAAGAAAATGCTTGGTATAATCAGTTTTCATGAATTTGTTGAGGCTTGTTTTATGTCATATCATGTGGTCTATCTTTGAAAATAATCCATGGTCATTTGAAAAGAATGTGTATTTAACTTCATTGGGATGGAGAGCTCTATATATATTAGTTAAGTCAGTTTCATCCACAGCATTATTGAATGCCACAATGTCTTTTTTGATATTTTGTTTGGAAGATCTGTTCATTTTTGACAGTGGGTGTGTTAAAATCTGCTACTATAATTGTGTTGCTGTCAATATCTTTCCTTAAGTCCTCTAAGATTTTCTTTATGTATTTGGGTGCCTCTACATTGGGTGCATATATATTTACAATGTTTATGTCCTCTTGGTGATTCTTCCCTTGAATATTATGAAGTGACCTTCCGGATCTCACTGTATGGTTGTTTATTTGATATCTATTTGTCTGATGCGAGTATTGCTACCCAGGCTTCTTATTTTTTCCTGTCTATTTGCTTAAAAATTTTGTTTCCAGCCCTTCACTTTCAGCCTGTGTAGGTCTTTTATCCTGATGTGGGGCTCTTGTAGGAAGCACATGTGTGGGTCATGTTTTCTTATCCATTCAGCTCTTCTGTGTCTTTTGATTGGAGCATTTAATCCATTTACATTTAAGGTTATTAGTGGTAGATACTGATTCATTGCCATTTTTGTACTTGTGTTCCTCTGTCTCTTTTCCTTCCTTTCTTTAAAGCAGTCCCTTTAGCATGACTTGCAGAGCTGGTTTGGTTGAGGTGTATTCTTTTAGACTTCTTTTGTCTGGAAAGTTTCTTATTTGGCCTTCCTTCTTGATTGAGAGCCTTGCTGAGTAAAGTAGCCTTGATTACTCTCCTCTGGTTCTCATTACGTGGAATATTTCTTGCCATTCTCTTCTGGCTTGGAGTGTTTCCATTAAGAAGTCAGCTGCTAACCTTATTGGGGCTCCCTTGTATATTACTTCTTGTTTCTCCCTTGCTGCTTTTAAGATTCTCTCTTTGTCTTTGTCTTTTGCCATTTTAGTTATGATATGTCTCGAAGTGACCCTCTTTGGGTTCCTCTTGATTGCAACTCTGTGTGTTTCCTGAATTTGTGTCACTTTTCTCTCATCAAATTAGGGAAGTTTTTCATCATTACTTTTTCAAATAGGTTTTCTATCCCTTGCTCTTCTTCTTCTCCTTCTGGTATCCCTATTATGTGGATATTATTACATTTTATATTGTCTTGCATTTCTCTTAATCCCTCTTCATTTGTTGTGAGTCTCTTTTCCTTTTCTTCCTTTTTCTGGGTGATTTCTTCTACTTTGTCCTCTAGCTCACTCATCCCATCCTCTGCTTCATTGATCCTGTTTTTGATTCCTTCTACTGTGTTCTTCAGTTCTGAAGTTGTATTTTTCATTTCCTCCTGTCCCTTATTGATAGTTTCTATTTCCTTTTTCATGTTGATATAGCTTGCAGTGAGTTCATTGTAGTTTCCCTGTAGTTTCTGGTAATTCGTTGTGAGCTCATTGAGCTTCCTGATAATCATTGCTTTGAATTCAATATCTGATGGTTGAGTTCCCTCTATTTCATTTAGCATTCTTTCTGAGGCTTCCTCTTTTCCCTTCATTTGGGGATTGTTTCTTTGTCTTCCCATTGTTTGTGAGACTCTTCTTCTTAGCCTCAGCTACTTAAATTGATCTGTTCTGGCTCCCTGTGTTTATGGTGTTAGCTTCTTTGTGGAATA
>PVIA01016201.1:0-19853 GCA_004024845.1 Tonatia bakeri | reverse complement strand
AACAATAATGAGAAAGAAGGCTTATAACTTTGGACGGACAGAAGAATCAGCTTTCAGCACAACCTGACTGGTAAGGAGTGTGGTGAAGACTCGAGAAGACTGGCTGGGCTCCCACAGGCAGCAGTGCCAGAGGGATAATTAAGCAACCAGTTGAATCCCCCTGAGAATTGTGGGGTCTAAACCCTAAGCTGGGATCCCCAGCCTAGAACACCAGAGCCCAAAAGTACACAGATGACAATCAGTGGTGAAAAGCGGCAGGGTTGCTCTCTACCAGAGATGGTTGGCTGGAGACGCAAAGAGCCTTTTAAATAGCAAATGCACAAATTTTCATTTGCAGCTACTTACCCTGTGCTCTGGCAAAGGTGGGGCAGAGTGGGCTGGAGACACCTGAAGAGAGACTGGGACAGAGGTTTTGGGGAGCGGCCGCTGGGATCCTGGTGCTGAGTTATTCCCATGTGACAGCACCCATCCTGCTCAGGCAGACCATGCCCCTCCAACTGAGCAAGCAAGCAGCAGCAGCCTGAGGGAAAACAATAATCCCAACCCCAGGAGGGATTCTGCCCTACTGTGCTTAAGCCTGACTGCTGAACGCAGAGCAACTAGATTAACTAAAGGAATCAGCCACAGACAGTAGATCCCCGGGAGTCTCGAACTGGCTGCCTAAGTTTGGACAGGGTCAACATCTGATATCACCAGAGACAGATCCAGAAAGATAAAATGGTGGTAAATACTAGAGGCTACTGAGACCAAATCCACTGTTGCCGTGACCACTGCAGCTAGATCTGTCAGGTCCCGAGGGAAGGCGACGGGAGATTGAGAAAGAAAGAGACAGAGTCAAAGTGGGGTCAGGTGGAGTCCCTTCTCTGCAATGCAGAGGAGGGAACTGTTTATTGATGAAGTCAGGTTGTATACATTGATAAGCTTTGAAGTAGAGCATGAGGAAGACAAACCACAAGGCTAGGTACATCATATTTTTTAAGAACATTTGCTGCTCCTTCTTGGTACAGTGATATCACAAGCAGCCAAGTCATTCCTTCCTTACCACCATCAGGCAGTCTTCCGTGACCTGGGTTCAGCTGTGCTGAACCGAGGTCTGCTTCCCACTCCCTTGGCACACATTATCCTGCTTGGCCCTCCACATCCCCCCCTTTTCTCTTTTCTAATTGCCCCTGATGCAGCTTTACTCGTGTAAGGAATAGTTGGGCTCGCAGTTTTTGGCAGACTAGAGAAAAAGCACAGAACATAATTAGCAACAATCCACCTAAACCAATGAGATACCATAAGGAATGCTGTAACAAATTAAAGGGGATAAATCCCTGCAATTCTTGTAGCAGATTATGGGCTATTTGAGCAGGGTCAATTACAGAAAGATGCACATTCTATATTTGCAGTATTTCAGAATGTAATTGCTTTATGTCTAAACTTATGTTTTCATGACTCCAAATCCCCATTAGATGGTTTTTCACTTTGTCCCATTCCCATACAGAAGTATTATAGGGGACGGGAGTTATGCAGACATATGTGTATTGAGGACGGCATTGCAGCTTGGAACGGAGAGTCAAGGCTTGCCCTATCTCCTAAGGAAATGGCTGCAGCCTCTAGAGCATAGTTAAGTTTAGCCTTTAACTTTAAATCTATATTTTCTTGATTTCCTAGTGCTATTGACACATTATGCGCTAAATTATTAACAAAATCAGCATTATGAATACTTTGCATCAATGCAGCTGCAGCAGTGCTGGCAGTGGCTATGAGTGTTACTAGAGCAATACTTCCTGTAACGATGAGCCCAATGGCTCCTCGCCTGTGGGTTAAAGCCTTTTGCATTTCTTCTAGGACTTGAAGCCCTGTGTCAGCAATCCAAGGGCCAGTCAGATTTACAGAAAGCATAACGAAAGGAGGTTGATGCAGAATCAGTAAAGCCTTATTTTGATTGTAATGAGATACACAATTAGTAAGGTTGCAGTTATGACACTGGACCAAGAAAGTTTGGTCCTGCAAAGTAATATTTACATTCCCTACTACGATAACATAAGGCAGTTGAACACAGGCCCACAACCCATATGCCCAATGGATCCCCAAGTCAGATACACTTTCTGCAGACATGTTAATGAAGTGTAGGGCTGCTCCAAGACACCAAATGTCATTTTGGAAAAATCCCTGTGTTGTGGTCAGGATACTGGAGTTGAAACTGCCGGAGGTCCAGTGCCAAATGTTAGGGTGAGCCGGATCCAAGGGGTGGCTCCAATCATAGAGTATGAGTCCAGTTCCAGAAACCTTATTCATTGTAGGCAGGATGTCAGCACAATCAGTCCATGGAGGGAATTCACTCCATGTAACCTGAGAGCCATTAGGGCAATAAGAAAACGGTGGATGAGAATTTTTCACAGTTCAAGTTGTGTTAGGAAAACCCCATTTTGACACAGTCATAATATATTGGGCAACGTCCCATGGGCCCGTTTCATTAGCAATGTCTGCCCCCCTATAAGCCGTTTTACATTCCTGTTGTAGGTAAACACAGCCTGGGTGTGCGTCAGGACACAAGCAAAGAGGGGTCTTGCTAGCTCATCTGTCATATGAATAATTCCCATAGGACTGTGGCACAATATGTTTAGAGTTAGAACCCCCCCCACAAGACGCATGTAATTTAAAAACACCAGGATCAAGGTCCTTCCCAGGGGGCTGGGAGCAGCAATGGGGGCTCTGGAAGGTAAGCCCAAAAAGAATCAGTGACTCCCACACCCACCTGGGTAGCAATGAGAGCTACCGTGGCTACAAACAGGGTAGAAGCATCACGGGGAGCAGCTTGCTGGCTGACCAAGCCTTGTGCTTGCTCGGTCAGTTTCTTCAGTGGTCCCCATGTCTGAGGTTCAGCCCGACCGGTGCGATGGGCCAGCAGCCTCGACACCCTCTCCCTGGGCTGTCTGGGCCTTATCCTGAGCCATTTCATCTTTCTCTCCAGGGTATCCAGGAGTGGAGGCTCATAGGGTTCCATCACAGATGCGGACCAGTCTCTCCGGGACCCAAACAGGTCGGGATGCACATCTAGGGAATAAACACACATATCTCCTTCCCCTTGTTAATACAGGGTCAGGACCCTGCCATTGGCCTGTGGCAAGATCCTTCCATTTGACGGAAACGAGATCCTTGGTAACTGGAAATGATTGGTGTTTTCCTGCAGGAGTAATCCCTTGCTCATCACAATTTAAAAAATTAAGAGTATATAAGGTTAGTCCTGGCTGTCTTTGGGGGGTGTTAGTATAGTCTCCCCCTTTTTGTTTTTCAATACAGGTTTTGAGGGATCTGTTAACTCGTCTACAATGGCTTGTCCCTGAGAATTGTAAGGGATGCCAGTGACATGAGTGATTTGAAAGTATGTACAAAACTGTTGAAACACCCTGCTGCAGTATGCAGGCGCGTTATCAGTTTTGAGCTGTGTAGGGCGTCCTATAACAGAGAACATCTGGAGACAGTGAGAGATGATGTTTTCAACGCTTCCTCTAGTGTGATAGGAAGCCCATGAGAAAAGGTATCGATGCTTACGTGAACCCATGCCAATCGGCCAAATGCAGGGATTCATGTAACATCTATTTGCCATAGACGGTTGGGTCGAAGTCTGCAAAGACTGACCCCGACGACAGATGAGGGGAGGTGCACAATGCAGCGAGGGCACCTTTTGACAATCCATCGAGCCTGTTCCCTAGTAATAGGGAGCATTTTTCAAAGGGTTATGGCATTGACATGAAATTGGGCGTGCATGTCTGTGGCTTGTTGCAAAGGGGTATGCACAAGAGCGGAGACTAGCAGGTCAGCATTGATTGCCCTCCGCGAAGGTTCCAGGTAATTGATTATGAGTGTGCATATGTTCAATAAAAAAGAGAAAGGCTCTCTTGTGGACTAAAGATTGTAGTTTGGTAAAGAGGTGGAACAATTCCTCAGAGGAAATGTGTCTGAGGACTGCTGACTCAATATGTCATGCAACATGGATGACACAGTGACTGTCACTATAAATACTGACGGGCTCTGCAACAGAATGAGTGAAGGCCGTACAGACAGCATAGAGTTCCACATGCTGAGCGGATGAATAGGGGGTAGTTTCAACCCAAGTTTGCTGAGGGTTATAAACCCCAGCTTTTCCTGAACTTGACCCATCAGTGAATACTACCGCTGCCCCTGAGATGGGAGTCAAAGTTACAGTCCTTGGAAAGATAAAGGGATGTCTCTGAGAAAACCCGAAGGAATTTATCAGCAGGGTAGTGATTATCTATATGATCAGATAAGCAGCTAGGTCTACTTGCCAATAATCTGTGGTTTCCCACAGCTGTAGTTGTTGGGCAGCAGAATAGGGGTCTACAATTTTATTTTACTACAGCCCTAACAGGTGTTTGCATCATGATTGTCCTTTACTGATTAACCAACAGACAGCTTCCAGGTAAGGTAGTAAAGATTTCGTGGGGAGGTAGGAGGCATGGAGCTGTTCTAGAATGCCCTGGGTTTGCCAAATAGCCCCAGTGGGAAGATAAGGTATGGGTAAGATAAGGACCCAAACTTCTTGAGTCAGGTCAACCCAGGTGACCTGAGAGTCTTGAATAGTTTGCTCTACTAGTTGTTGAGCCTACATGGCAGTTTCGTCAAGTTGCCGTGGGGAGGAAGGGTCAGGGCTTCCTTTAAGAATATTAAACAGTGGACTGAGTTGTCCTGTAGTTAATTTTAATGTTGGTTGGATCCAATTAATATCACCTAGTAATTTTGGGAAATTGTTGAGGTTTTTGAGAGAATCTTGTCTGATTTGTAGCTCTTGGGGATGAATGTGTCGTCCTTCAATAATATATAACCTAAGTAGGAAAATGGGTGTTGTTTCTGCACCTTTTTCAGGGTTATTTTTAGGCCCCACTTTTCTAGTTGTGGAACTACTTCTTGAAACAAGGAGAGAAGTAACTCTCACTTTGATGAGACAGTAAAATATCGTCCATATGGTGGATAACATAAGCCTTGGGGTGTTTGTCACGAATAGGTTGGAGGGCTCGTGCCACACACTTTTGACAAAAAGCTAGACTGTCAGCCATGCCTTGGGGTTGGACCCTCCGACAGGAACACTGCACAGGCGCCTGCTGATTGATGGAAGGAACAGCAAACCGTTGACCGTCTTCGGGTGAAAGCAGGATAGTAAAAAACACATCCTGCAAATCAATGATTATGAGATGATAGTACCAAGGGATTGCTGTAGGAGCGGGCAAACCAGGCTGTAAAGGGCCCACAATTTGCATGGTGTCATTGACCTTACACAAATCTTGCAAGAATCACCACTTTCCTGATTTTTTTTATGGAAAATATAGGAGTATTCCAAGGACTCACAGTAGGCTGAATATGGTGGGCTCTTAGTTGTGCTTCTACTAATTGTTGAGCTGCTATTAATTTCTCCCCTGTGAGGGGCCACTGGTCTACCCACATGGGAGTGTCTGACAACCAGGTAATAGGGTCAGCCGTGGTTGCCAGAGGGGGAGCTCTTACCAGGGCCCCTACCCTAAATTTGAATGTTGAGTTTACATCCCTAGTCCCAGGTGTTTTGGGCAAGGGGCTGTCTCAGTAGGCATTGTCTTACCTTGGTTGTTAACTCCAAGCCCTTGATGAGGCAGCAATCCTTGATTAAACATGGTTTGAGTTACAGTTTTAGAAGGGCTGTATAGATATACACCCATTTCAGATAATATATCTCTTCCTCATAAACTCACAGAGATTGAAGGAAGGACATAGGGTTGGAACCACCCTGAATGCCCCTCAGCATCTTGCCACTTGAGAAATTTTGTGCATTGCAGAGGAGTCTGAATTTGTCCTACACCCTGTAATTCAGTAGATTCCTCTTGAAGAGACCATGCCTGTGGCCAGTGAATCTGAGCAACAATGGAAAAGAAACATCAGCTCCGGTGTCTAAGAGACCTTTAAATGACTTTCCTTCTATGGTAAAGTTCAGTTGAGGCCGAGTCTTTTTAACCGCTTGTATCCAGAAAGCGGCGTCAGAAGAACCAAAGCCTTTGTTCCCTCTAGGTTCATCAGTAATAACCTTCCCCATGGCCTTATAAGGGAGGAGCAGCAACTGCTATCTTTGTCTCTGGCAATATTTGAATAATGGCAGAGACCTGTGCTATTACTTTCAACTCTCCTGTATAGTTTTCATCTATTACTTCAGGGAGAACTTGAAAACCTTTAGCAGTGAGATTGCTTTGCCCTAACATGAGTCCTACAGTGCCAGAGGGCAATGGCCCAAAAACCCCTGTGGGGATGACCTGAGGACCCCTCTCAGGTGTTAGTACACGTCGGGTGGTGGGACAGAGGTCCAATCCAGCACTCCCTGAGGTGGCTCTGCACAGTTGGGAGATTGAAATTCCTGCATCATGGCCCCTATTCTTTGCTGGGGCAGGACCAGGCCCCCAATGGGCTGACCATTAGTGTTAGTGTTAGTTTTAGATCGGCACTCATTAGCCCAACGCTTACCCCGGCAGCAGCGAGGGCAAAGGGCTGGGGCGGCAGGGGTTTTACCCTTTTGCCTTGAGGTTGCAGTGCCTCTTCCCATTTTTTGAGGATAGTCACAGGCGAAGTGTCCACTCTGCTTGCAGTTGAAGCAAGCACCTTTTGTCTCCACAGTTCCTTTGAGAGTGGCTGCAAGAGTAACTCCTCAGATACAGGAGGGGCCTGTATCTGCCCAGATTCTAATAAAATCAGTAGGATTCCCCTTCTTATATGGCCTTAGGGCGGCTTGGCAGACCTTATTTGTGTTTTCAAAAGCTAGCTGTTTGACTAATACTTTACCAACCTCGGGATCCCCTATCAACCATCCAGTAGCCTGGAGGAGTCGGGGAAACAAAATCCTGATAAGGATCTTCTGGCCCCTGTCGGATTTTGGTGAGGTCTTGAAATTTTTCTCCTTTGGAAGGAAGGTGGCACCAAGCTTTGGTGGCGCATGCCGTAATTTGTTGGTAAGCTTGTAAGGTATACTCTAGCTGATTCTGCAAATTCTCATATAATCCAGACCCAGTAAGCATTTCAGATGTAATAGGTATGTTATGATTTCGATTCCTGTCGGCCTGTTGTGAGCTCTCTTCATACCAATCAGACTTCCACACCAGGTAATCCCAGCCCCCTCCGCCCCACCCCCGCATAAGCATGCTTTGGCTAGTACAATCCAGTCTTTTGGTGCCATGGCTTCAAAGCCAATGGTATCAAGAAGAGCAAGGGAAAAGGGGGATGTTGGCCCATACATACTACAAGCAGCTTTTAAGTCTTTTAAAGTTTTAAAGGAGAGGACCTTGTGATATCTTTGTTAGTTGTTAAGATTTTGCGGATCATGCCTCTCAAACACAGGGAATAGCATAAATCCCTATATGTCCTCTCCCAGATCCACAGCTTTTAGTAAAGCCTTTTGTAAGGGAGTAGTTTCTGGTGGTCCTGCTGGACTATGATAAGGAGGAGGAGCTTTCGAAGGTGACTGGTTAGTGGGAGAAAGTACTTCAGTGAGCTTAGCACCGTCTCAAGAGGATAGTTGAGCCATTGGCTTTACTAATCCTACTACTGAGTCCTCGTTATCAGAATTAATATTAGGGGGCTCATCCTCTTGTGTTGTCTGTTCAAACCCTGGCAGCAGCAGCAGCTCGTTACCGGGCTCTAGCCGGGGAGCCGTTGCCTTCAAAGTAATAGCCCCTCTACAGTAGTAGCGAGGGTTTCAGCTGCTGTTTTTTGCACCCTACATTCCTCCTTTTCAGGATCTAGAGCTTCCCTAATCAGGGTCCACAAAGTGAAAGCAAAGATTGGAATGCACACGGGCCCTTCTGCTGTGTATCTCTCTAATTTTTAGGCCTACCCGAGCCCACGTGTGTTCATTTACCGTTCCTTCTTCACGAAACCAAGGACAAGTTTGCTGTACAAAGGTTAAGAACTGCTCCAGCTGTGTGGCAGGGGCTTTAGTGCCCGTGCAAGTAACATGGAGTGCAGCATTTGTATATACAGCCACCGCTCAGTGGACCCAGAATGCCCCACTTTACACCTGATTGCTATAAATCCTTTTCACTCCCCTCTCACTGTATCGTGGCCACTCGGGAGTATCCCCTCGTCTTCTGGCTGAGGAGTTCCTTCCTACTTAGGTCCCTGTTTGGGCGTCACCTGCCGCGACCAGTGAGGCTGGATTGGTCAGGTCCCGAGGGAAGGCCACGGGAGATTGAGAAAGAAAGAGACAGAGTCAAAGCGGGGTCAGGTGGAGTCCCTTCTCTGCAATGCAGAGGAGGGAACTGTTTATTGATGAAGTCAGGTTGTATACATTGATAAGCTTTGAAGTAGAGCATGAGGAAGACAAACCACAAGGCTAGGTACATCATATTTTTTAAGAACATTTGCTGCTCCTTCTTGGTACAGTGATATCCCAAGCAGCCAAGTCATTCTTTCCTTACAACAATCTATCAGGCAGTCTTCCGTGGCCTGGGGCAGCTGTGCTGAACCGAGGCCTGCTTCCCACTCCTTGGTGTGTGTTATCCTGCTTGGCTCTCCACAGCTGTGGTCTTCTCCATGATTTGTGATATTGTCTTTCCTGCATAGCTTTTTAATACTCATTTCTTGTCCAACAGGTTTGTACATTTTGAGTCACTAGATTTTATACTATAGTTTATTTCTCTCCTTTTTTATAATAGACTTATTTTTTACACCTTTATTAATACTGGCTCATTTGCTGTTGATACTAAGAGTGTGGGGCAGGGTAGATATATTTGCAGATGTGGATTTGTTCTCTGGTCTGTGTTCTGGCAGCACCTGCACAACAACACACAAGATGTTGTAAGCAGAGTGACCCTCAGTCAACCAGCTGGAGAGAAGGACCCACCAAAGAGTGACCCAACAACAATCAAAACCCAATTACATCCAGAGAGCCAACAGAAATGGCATAAAGGGAATCCCAAGCGCATCAGGTTCAGGAGATCAAGGAGACTGCACCACTGAATCTCACAGGCCTCCTACCATAGAAGTTCAGACCACAAATTCAGGGAGTCAAAACAGATCAATTTAAGAAGCAGAAGCAAACAAGAAGAGTCTTACAACCAATGAGAAGACAAAGAAACAACCCCAAATTGAAAGGGAAGGAGGAATCCTCAGAAAGAGTGCTAAATGAAATGGAGGCAAGTAAACTATCAGATATTGAGTTCAAAACATGTTTATAAGGAAGCAAAATGAGCTCAGTGAGAATTACCAAAAACTACAAGGAAGCTATGAGGAACTCATTGCAAATTATATCAGCATGAAAAAGGACATAGAAGCTATCAACAAGAGCCAAGAGGAAATGAAGAATACAATTTCTGAACTGAAGAACACAGTATCAAAAGCAGAAATCAAAAGCAGACTAGATGAAGCAGAGGATCGAATCAGAGAGCTGGAGAACAAGGTAGAAAAAATAATTTCCAGAAAGAACAAGAAAAGGAAAAAACACTCAGAAAGAATGAAGAGGTGTTGAGGAAATGTCAGGATAACATGAAATGTACCAATATCTGTATTATAGGGATACCAGAAGGAAGAGAAGAGCAACGGATAGAAAACCTGTTTGAAAAAGTAGTGAGAGAAATTTGATGACAAAAATTTGATGAGAGAAAAAGTCACACAAAAGCAGAAAGTACAGAGGATCACAATGGAGAGGAACCCAAAGAGGCCCACTCCAAGACACATCATAATTAAAATGACAAAATTCAAAGATAAAGAGATAATCTTAAAGGCAGCAAGGGAGAAACAGGAAGTAGCATACAAGGGAGCCGCAATAAGGCTAGCAGTTGACCTCTCAGTGGAAACGCTCCAAGCCAGAAAGGAAGGACAAGAAATATTCCAAGTAATGAAAAGCAAAAGCCTGCAACCAAGACTATTCTACCCAGCAAGGCTCTCAATGAAAATGGAAGGTGAAATAAAGAGTTTCCCAGACAAAAGAAGGCTCAAAGAATACACCTCCACCAAACCAGCACTGCAAGACATGCTAAAGGGACTACTTTAAGAAGATGAAGAGTGAGAAAGAGAGGAACACAGGTACAAAGGGGGTAAAATAGCAATGAATAAGTACCTATCAATAATAGCCTTAAATGTAAATGGATTAAATGCTCCAATCAAAAAACATAAGGTAGCTGAATGGATAAGAAAGCATGACCCACACATGCTGCCTACAAGAGGCCCACATCAGAATAAGAGACGTATACAGACTGAAAATGAAAGGTTGGAAAAAAATATTCCAAGCCAATGGACAGGGGAAAAAGAGCCAGGGTAGCAATACTTATACCAGACAAAATAGACTTAAAAACAAAAGCCATAAAAAGAGACACAGAAGGACACTTCTTAGTACTCAAGGGAAGAATCCATCAAAAACACATAAACATTATAAACATACATGCACCCAACATAGGAGCACCCAAATATATAAGGAAAATCTTAGAGGACTTCAAGAAAGATATAGGCAACAACATACTTATACTGGGGGATTTTAACACCCGAGCGTCAAAAAAGGATGGATCTTCCAAACAAAATATCAACCAGGATATTGTAGCATTGAACAATGCCCTAGAACAAAATAAACTTAACTGATATAAATAGATCCTTTCATCCCAAAGAAGCAAAATACACATTCTTTTCAAGTGCATATGAATATTTTCAAAGATAGACCATGTGATAGAACACAAAACAAGCCTCAACAAATTCAAGAACATTGAAATCATGTCAAGCATTTTCTTGGACCACAAGGGCCTGAAACTAGAAACCCATCTCAAGAAAAAACTCAAAAACACTCAAATTCATGGAAATTGAATAACATGGTATTAAACAATGAGTGGGTTAATAATGAGATCAAGGAAGAAATCAAATAGTTTCTGGAAACAAATGAAAATGAATATACAATAGTCCAAAACTTGTGGGACACAGTGAAAAGAGTCCTGAGAGGGAAGTTCATACTAATGCAGGCCTACTTAAAAAAGATAGAAACATTTCAAATAAACAACCTAACCCTACATCTACAAGAACTGGAGGAACAACAACAAAGCCCAGATCAGGTAGAAGGAAGGAAATAACCAAGATCGAGCAAAATTAAATGACATAGAGACTAAAAGAACAATCCAAAGGATCAATAAATCCAGGAGCTAATTCTTTGAAAAGATAAACAAAATTAACAAGCTTTTAAGCAAACTACTCAAGAAAAAAAGAGCGAGGACCAAAATAAACAAAATCAGAAATGAAACAAGGGAATTTCAGGGGAAAGGGGGGAGGGTATACAGGAACAAGTATAAAGGACATATGGACAAAAACTATGGGGGGTGGAAATGGGAGGGAGGTGGGGAGGGATAGGGTGGCCTGGGATGGGAGTAAAGGACAGAAAACTGTACTTGAACAATGATTAAAATAAAATTTTTAAAAAAGAAATGAAACAAGGGAGATTATAACTGATACTACAGAAATATAAAGGATTGTAGGAAATCACTATGAACAGCTATGTGCCAAGAAATTTGAAAACCTGGGTGAAATGGACAAATTTCTAGAAAAATACAATCCTCCAAAACTGAATGAAGAAGCAGAAAGCCAGAACAGGCTGATAACCGCTGGTGAAATCAAAGAAGTAATAAAAAAACTCCCGGCACACAAAAGCCCTGGAATGGCTGGTTTCACAGGAGAATTTTATGAAATATTTAAGGAAGAGCCAACCCCTATCCTTCACAGACTATTCCAAAAAATCTAAGAAGAGGAAAGACTCCCAAACTCTTTTTATGAAGTCAGCATCATCCTAATCCCAAAACCAGATAAAGACACAACAAACAAATAAAACTACAGGCCAATATCACTGATGAACATAGAATCCTCAACAAAATATTGCCAAACCGCATCCAGCAGTACATTACAAAGATCATACACCATGATCAAGTGGGATTCATCCCAGGGATGCAAGGATGGTACAATATTTGCAGAACAATAAATGTAATATATCACATGAACAAAAGGAAAGACAAAAATCACATGATCATATCAATAGATGTGGGGAAAGCATTTGATAAGGTACAGCATCCATTTATGATAAAAACACTCAGCAAAGTAGGAGTAGAGGGAGCATATCTCAACATAATAAAGGCCATATATGAGAGACCTACAGCCAACATCATACTCAATGGGCAAAAACTAAAAGCTTTTCCATTAAAATCAGGAACAAGACAAAGATGTCCATTTTCACCACTTCTATTCAACATTGTATTGGAAGTTCTAGCCACAATGATTAGACAAGAAAAATAATTAAAAAGCATCCAAACTAGAAAAGAGTATGCAAAACTGTCATTGTTTGCAGATCACATGATAGTGTACATAGAAAATCCTATAGACTCCACCAAAAATCTACCCTATGTAATAAGTGAATTTGGCAAAATAGTGGGATACAAAGTCAATTCAAAGTGGGATTCAGAAATCAAAGGCACTTTTGTATATCAACAATGAAATATCAGAGAGAGAAATCAGGAAAAAATCCCATTTGATATAGCAACAAGAAAAATAAAGTACCTAGGAATAAACTTAACCAAGGAGGTAAAATATCTGTACTCAGAAAACTACAGAACACTGGAGAAAGAGATTAAGGAAGACACAAACAAATAGAAGCATATACCGTGTTCATGAACTGGAAGAATTAACATCATCCAAGTGTCCATACTACCCAAAGCAATTTATAGATTCAACACAATCCCTATTAAAATATAAGTGGCATATTTCACAGCTATAGAACAAACATTTCAAAAATTTATATGGAACCACAAACAACCCCAAATAGCTGCAGCAATTTTAAGAAAGAAAAACAAAGTAGGAGGGATCACAATACTTGATATTGAACTATATAACAAGGCCACAGTAATCAAAACAGTTTGGCACTGGCATAAGAAAAGACACATAGATCAATGGAACAGAATAGAGAGCCCAGAAATAAACCCAAGTCTCTATGGTCAATTAATATTTAACAAAGGTTAGTTAATGTCCACATTAATATTTATGCAGAAGCATAAAATGGAATAAAAATAGCTTCCTCAACAAATGGTGTTGGGAGATCTGGACAACTACATGCAAAAGAATGAAACTCAGCCACCAACTTACACCATACACAAAAGTAAACTCAAGATGGTTAAAAGACTTAAATATAAGTCATGACACCATAAAAGTCCTGAAGGAAAACATAGACATGAAAATCTCAGATATTCCACACAGCAATATTTTCACCAATATGTCCCCTAGAGCAAGGGACATAAAGGAAAGATAAAAATGGGACCTCATCAAATTTAAAAGCTTCTGCATGGATAAAGAAAATATCAACAAAATAAAAAGGGAACAAACTATATGAGAAAATGTATCTTCCAATGATAACTTGGACAGGAGTCTGATCTTCAAAATATATAAAGAACTCACACAGCTCTACTCCAAGAGGACAGACAATCCAATTTAAAAATGAGCAAAGGACCTGAACAGACATTTCTCCAACGAGGACATACAGAGGGCCCAGAGACATATGAAAGGATACCAGCATCACTAGCCATCAGAGAAATGTGAATTAAAACCACAATAAGATACCACCTCACATGTGTCAGAATGGCCATATCATAACCAAATCAACAAACAATAAGTGCTGGTTGGGTTGTGGAGAAAAGGGAACCCTAGTGATCTGTTGGTGGGACTGCAGACTGGTGCAACCACTGTGGAAAACAGTATGGAGTTTCTTCAGAAAAGTAAAAATGGAACTGCCTTTTGACCTGGCAATTCCACTGTTGGGATTATACTTTAAGAATTCTGAAACACCAATTTAAAAGAACCTATGCACCTCAATGTTCATAGCAGCACAATTTACAATAGCTAAGTGTTGGAAGCAACCTAGATGCCCATCAGTAAATGAATGGATCAAAAAACTATGGTACATTTACACAATGGAATACTATACAGTAGAAAGAAAGAAGGAGCTCTATCCTTTGCAAAAGTGTGAATGGAACTGGAGAGCATTGTGCTAAGTGAAATAAGCCAGGTGGTGAGAGACAAATGCCATATGATCTTACGTATAAGTGGAAGCTAATCAACAAAACAAACAAGCAAGCAAAACATAACCAGAGACATTGAAATAAAGAACAAACTGACAGCCCTGGCTGATATGACTCAGTGGATTGAGCAGCAGCCTGTGAACCAAAGTGTCGCTAGTTCAATTCCTAGTCAGGGTACATGCCTGGGTTGTGGGCCAGGTCCCCAGTGGGAGCCACGTGAGAGGCAACCACACATTAATGTTTCTCTCCCTCTTTCTCCCTCCCTTCCCCTCTGTCTAAAAATAAATAAATGAAATCTTAAAAAAATAAAAACAAAAAAAACTTAAAAAATAAAGAACAAACTGACATTAACCATAAGGAAGGGGGGAGGAGATAACAGGGGATAAAGGGGTAGGTCATCAGCAACATGTTTAAAGGATATATGGGCAAAGCCAAAGAGAGGGGGATTGAGAGTGGAAGGTGGGGATGGGTGGGGGAGGGTAGTGGTTAGGGGAGGAATGAAGACAACTGTACTTGAACAACAATAAAAATTTAAAAAAAAAAAAGACTTAGAAAGTTCTCTGACCAAATGCGACATCTTAATTTGACAACTAGATTTTGTGACTTTCAACTTTGGATTTTATTATTTTCATCCAAATTCTTAATCATTATTATCAGAAAAGCAAATGTTTGTGACTTTCTTGTGGCCACACCTCTTCATACCCTCTGTTTCACCATGATACAATCTTACTTAGCCCACACTTGTTAAAAGAATATTCCCAAGTGATATTCCCGAGTGAAGAATAGCACAATTTCTTGGTAAATATCTAATTGACATTTGGTATAGAAAGGAAGCCAAAAGGTCAGGAAATGAAATCTTCTTCATCTTTTTTTTCTTTAACAGAACCTGGGCCTACCTCAGACCACTATGAGTATAAAAGAGAAAGACTAATTTTTCCTATTGATGTTTCTGTTGTTTCAAGCTCCTCCTCCTGCTGCGATCCCCCAAGGCAGCAAATGAAGCATTGTGAGGTCTTTAATGGGCCTTTCAATGGGCAATTATACATCTTTAGACAATAAATTTTGTCCATGGTGCAGCTGATTACATTCATTTATGAAAATGACTAAAAACAATGAATCGAAATCTGTTCTGTCTGGTTCCATTCAGACAATCATCGGAGCTGTAGTAAATAGGGTAGCAGGCCCGGAACCAGGAAACCTGGACCGGAGCCCAGCTCTTCAATGAGCCGGGCGGTGCGAACCTGTATAAGTGACGCCACCTCTCTAAGCCTATTATGTTCTTGTCTATATAAAACAGAAAGAAATGGGGCCCAACATCCTTCAGCTCAGAGTTGGGGTCGGGAGGGAGGGGTGTGTTTTGGGGAGGGGCACCTGCGTGTTCCCAGGCCTGTTTCCCATCCTTAAGGTGGGGGTGGCATATACGTGTTTGTTTTTCTTATTCATCTTTAAACTGTTCATCCACATTTTATATATCTGTGATGTGCATGATATATTTCACAATAAATTTCTAACGCCGGCAGTAAGCACCTGACAGACAGACTTGACAAAAAGTAAATGCAGTCGGAGTTCTCCTCTGGGGCCCCTAGCAGACAGAATAAACCCAGGCGGGGACAAAACAATGTCTCCCATCAAATCAAAGCATGTTCTTTTAAAAAAGAGCGTGATTGAAAGAGTGAAAATTTTGAGTGAAACAAAAGGGCATATCATTCTCGGTGCAGCTCCCTCCCTCCTGGCCCTCCATTCCTCCTCCCTTGAGGCTTTTTAGCTTTCTCCCCAGAAGCAGTCTGGACAGCCAAAGACGGAGACTCTTGAGAGCAGCGAGAAAGAAGCACATGGAAGCGTGTGTGTGCACCCCACTTTTTTTTGTAAATGGAAGCACGTTATACTTGCTGCTCCGCACTTTGCGTTTTTCCATTTATCTCGGAGAGCTCTCATTGTCAGCCTTGCGTATTTAAGTTCTGTTTCTCTTCACAGCATTTTTTGGGGGGGGGGGTGCGAGCTGTGCTACGCTTTGTTTAATCAGACCTCCCTGATTAATACGTAGGGGTTTTCACTGTCTTCTCTCGCCCACATTCCTGCAGCAATCGCCTTGGTGCTTGCACCTCCTCACTCGGGTATGAGTGTACCTGTGGGGTAGATCCCAGGGCGCAACGGGTGGAGTGAAAGGCAGAGCCATTTAAAGTTTAGTAGCTGTTGCCTAAATCCCTCCAAAGAGACTATCCCTTTACACTCCCTTCAGTAGGACACAGGAGTGCTGCTTTCCTGCCACACCTGGGACAGGTGCTCAGTTAGTCTTTGCACTTACGACCTAAGGGGTGAGAGTAGTATTTCATCATTTGGACTGATTTCTCTAACTCTAAGTGAAGACGGGCACTCTTTTCTTTCTTTGAACTTCCCGTTTGGGTCCATTGCCCATTTTTCTTTTTCGTTTCTTGTTCCTTTACATATTATATTGCTTTTTAACCGCTCTTTATATACAAACCCTTTGCAATTATTTTTCTAGGTGTGCGTTTCTTCTGCGTTATTGCTAGTAGAATTTTCCTCTTGCAGAAATTTTTAATTATTAGATGGTCAAATGTATCACTTCTGCCTCTCTCTATATATAGTGTGGGGGTTGTTTCGTTCCCAGAAAAGTCTTTCCTAGTCTAATGCCATTATAAATATTTTCCCCAAGTTTTCCTCTGGCACTTTTACTAGTTTCTTTTTTAGTTTTAAGTTTTTGATCAATATCATTTAATTAACTTATTTAGTATAAGGAGGGAAGTAGGGATTCAGCTTTTTCTTTTCTCCCAGAATGTCTACTCTATTTCTTAACTAATATATTTTCTTCCCACAGTTTTGAAATGCCACATTTTGGGGGTCTAAAAATTGCTGTATCTAGAGATATAAATTAATGGATGGTAAATTGATAAATTAACTAAGTCCTTCTTAGTACATTCAAGGAACCATCAAAACAGCAACATGGATAGAGTGAGCAAATCAGGTGCTGGGCCCTGTTCTGAGTTTGTTGCATGTATTTGCTCATTCAGTGCACACACCCATGCTACAAGGAAGGTGCTATGAGCTTGACCTTCATCCAGGGCACTGAGGCACAGAGAGGTTCAGTACGTTGGTTGTCCAAGGTCACACTGCTCTGAACGGCAGTCGTGATTCGAACACAGGCAGTTTGGCTTCAGCATCCACGCTTCTGTGCACGTACTCTGCTGCCTCCACGAAAGGGAAAACATTTTGTGGGCGCGTCCTGAGCGCTAGGCACTGCTCTCGGACCTTCACTTCTAACAGTTTTATTTACTCTTGCAACAATCCTCAGAGGTAAACACAACTCCACTCTCCGTTTTACAGATGAGCAAACTGAGGCAGGGTGTAACTGGAGGACAGACAAAAAGGGAGGGCGAAGCAGTGTGAGGTGAGTCCAGAGAAGAGGAATTTTTCTCTGTCTTTAGAGCAGCAAGGAGTCACAGACGCGTTGGAATCAGGACTGACCCCTCAGATTTGGTTTTCATGAAGCTCACCGGGAGCAGTGTGGAGAATGGGTGGGGGCAGGGGCTGCACAGTGCGTGGGGGAACCAGCTCCCAGGCCAATGCCACACTGCAGGGAGCCCCCACCACAGGTGGCCATCAGTAGTGCGTAGGCAGCACCCCCATGGCATGCGGATGACTCCCCTGGGGGCCAGGGACAGAGCTCAGGAAAGGTGCTCATATTATTCGAATTTTCAGAGAAAATCAAAGTGTCAAGAGGTTAAGTACCTTGCACCTTGCTCCTAACCACTAAACTTATCGACTCCCTTTAGTTAGGCTCACAGGTTGGGACCTTTGGACGCAGGAAGGCCAGCTCAGTACCTCCTTGAAAATTGAATTTGGCCATTCCTTCACCACCCTCTGTCTTCTCAGAATGTGATAGAACTCAAGGAGATCCTGCTGACATGGTTGATAGATGAGCTTCTGATATCACGTATCTTCAGATCTGTTAAATATTTCTTTTCTGTCTTTGGTTAACTTTTCCTTAGACTTCTGCATATTCTCCCAAAGTCACTTTGTGAATTTCTATAATGGCTTTCTTCCTGTCCAAACAAAGGGCAGGTGCAGGGCCCTCGCCAGCAGTGCTGCCACTGACCCCGCCTCTCTCCCTGCAGATCCGAGTGATGGTGGACCTGTGCAACAGCACCAAGGGGATCTGCCTCACAGGTAGGCTGGCCGGGCCGCCAACCGCACTGCACACAGGGCGCACAGGTGTCCTCTCCAAAGGGCCGGGGCTGAACGATGCCTGCTAACACTGTAGGTGATAGAAATATGTGTTGTTTTACTTTACCAAATGTTTTAAATGGGACGAAAATCAATTGTAACATAATTATGAAAAATACTATTTTCAGTATTGCCATAGAAATATAGCCATGGCAAATAATGAGGTCTTGGACGATTAGAAATGTGTGGCACCTTGAACTGGTGCCACAGATGTTTCCCTATTCCAGTGTTTTAAAGGGAAAAGAAAGAAAGGAACAAGACCTTGCTAAGTGTAGCGTTCTCTTACCAGAAGTAACGATTTCCCTGCCTCATACATACGCAGCCCGCGGAGCATGAATGGGAAGCTCTAGGAGCAAATTGCTAATCAGTCAGGGAAATGCTGTTCATGAAGAGCCGTCTGTGTGGGGCCGACTAGGTGCTGGGGGGACTGGTGGTCAGTCACTTGCTGACCCCCTCCACTCAGTCATCCAAGGACAAATCGACAGGAGAGAATCGGCCTCCAGGCACTGGCGCCTCTGCACAGAGAATGACTGATGAGTGAGGCGGGGAGGAGGGAAGTGGTTTTAATATGCTTGTCTCCACCCGACTCTGACAGAGTCCTGCATCTCACCTGAGGGCAGGGGCGCCTACCTCCTGACTCTGGAAGCTGGGAGCGAGGAACTCGTGTGTACCCCCACCCCCCATGGGCCTGCAGAGCCTGATCCCAGGCATTGCACTTACTCCCTCTCCGAAGAGAGCAGAGCACTCTGAGGAAAAATAAAACCTGGTTTTGCATTGGAAGTCTATGGTGGAGCCCTGGCCAGTGGCCCGGTCGGATGGAGCACAGTCCAGCCCGGGGCACATACCTGTGTTGCGGGTTGGATCCCCAGTTGGGGTGCACACCGGAGGCGACCGACTGATGTTTTCTCTCATATTAATGTTTCTCCCTCTCTCTTTCTTTCTTTTCTTTTTTTTTTTTGCTCTCTCTCTGTCTCTCTCCCTCTATCCCCTTTTCTCTCCAAAACATCAGTAGAAATCTCCTCAGGGGAGGATTAAAGAAGTCTATTATGGGATGAATACATACTCTCATGTACTTAACCATGTAACCAAAGACTATGTCACTTCCGAAGCTTTGTTGGGCCACTTCAGCCTGTGGCCCCAGGCTCTGGGCCCATGTCCGTTGAGTAGTCAGAGGCTCCCCCACTTTCAGCGGTGGTCTCCCCAGGGCCTCACATTACCGGTGTGCAGTAGGCGCTCAGTGCAAGTTCGCCGAGCAACTAAACCTGGGGTTTATGCACGTGGCTAATGGGGGTGGTGGGATGCTGAGAAAGCACGTCCCCGAGGAACCCTGAGTCCAAGTCCAACTCTCATTCGCTTAGTTTGGTCTCGGAGAGAAAAGCTGTGATCCTGGGCTTCTTTGTAAATGCTAATTGAATCACTCCGTCACATTTCAGCCCTCACAGAAAACGAAGTATCTTCAGAACAGGTTGGTCCTTTATTCTGAAACTCTTGTGGCTTAAACACCTTTCTTCCATCTCTTGAAGTCCGTTTTTAGAGTTCCTACGTGTGACGGTAATGAGTGCT
>PVIA01016200.1:0-19823 GCA_004024845.1 Tonatia bakeri | reverse complement strand
GGTTCCTTACGCATGAAAACCTCTTCCCTCTCCTGAACAGGGTCAAACCAACAACCGCAGGTGGCACAGAGCCCAGCTTTCCTGAAAGTCCAGGAAGGAGAGAGCTTCACACTGAACTGTAGTTACACAGATCGCAATTTCAATTTCTTCCAGTGGTTTAGGCAGGATCCAAGGGAAGGCCTCAGCAACCTGATCCAAATGCGATCGAATGTGAAGGAGAAGATCATCAGAAAACTCACAGCCAGGCTTGACACGGAAGGCCAGCACTTTTCCCTGCATGTGAGGGATTCCCGGCTCCCTGACTCCACCACGTTCCTGTGTGCAGCAGGCACACAGTGCGGCACCTGCACCTGCACCTAAACCCTGCAGAGCCCTGCACCGCCCCTATAAGGGCTCCAGGACACCGACTGTACCTTTGCTCTGAGCAAAGGGAAAAGTGAGGGGCTTTTATAGCAAAATGTCAAATACTTTTTATTTGAAACCACATGCACAGGGATAGATAATGTTGTCAAATACCATCTGATATATTTTGTTTCTGACTGTGAAGTTCTTACTCTGTTAAAACTGATATAAAAGACTGAGGTTTAATATAACAAAGGAGAGAGCACTGAAAAGAACGAAGACAGAACAGAGTAAAATTCTTGCCATTCAACTCTCTTGTAGACTTCGCTCTGCGTCAACAGACACGCTTTGTAACACGGAGGTGGGACAGTGGACACACGAACGTTGGATATACTGACCCTACTGCATAGACTGTTATCCGCCAACCACTAGTCTAATAGAACATGGGATAACAACAAAGGCTCAGCTCAAGCAGGAGAGGGTGGGGAGCTATTCCTCAAGATGGTGCTGAGTTCCTAAAGCAGCCCTCAGTCAGCAGTGGACAATGAGTTCATGGATTGTTCCCGCGCCTTCACCTCACTTGGGAGAACTCCAGAGGGCATGCCATCCTGAATCCCAGACCCACCCTGCTGGGTTAAGCTCCAATTGCCCACAGTAATAACTGGGTGGTGACAACACCCTGCATTGGCTTCCTTCCCTTCCCTCATTCACTTCCTACCATCATTTGATAGAATCGCTTGCACACAAACTGCTTACACAGATCCTCATATTGGAACTGACTTTCAGAGATCCAAAACAAAGATATAGGAATTCAAATCATAGGACAAGAATGGAGATAATCTAGAAGAAATTCTGTAGCCTCTTCTTCCATTGCTATCAAACTGGGTTTTGGGGCACAAGACATTCTCGCAGCCTCATTCAGGGCTGGTCCCAACTCTCACAGCTCCCTGCACACCTGAGTGGAGAGGCTAAGCCCCTAACCACTGTTTCACTGAGAACCATGCAGCTCAGACAGTGCCTGGTGTAACAGGACCCCATCTGTATGGCTTAGGACCCAACTCTGGAATTAAGCATCTCGGTCAATCCCTCTGGAAATGCAAACTTCTAATCAATCATGGTATGTTTTCTTTAAAAACGTTTTTGTTCACAATATTTTCTCAAAATGAAATGAGAGGTGAGAACTACACTTAAGGAGTGTTTTGAGGTAATTTAGTGCTGATGAGAACTCTTGCAATAGTTACATCAGCGTTTCCTGAGGCAGCACCAACAAGGACTGATTTTCTGTAAGTGCCTGTGGGAAAATAGGCTCAACTGGACATGAGGTGAACAGCTTCTGCTCCAGTCAGTGCTCTTTTTGGTCACAAAATGTTTGTTCATTCCTTATTTTGAGAAATTTTATAAATATAAAAATTGAACACATAAATAAAACAAGTGTCTTACTATTACCCATAATTAATTTTCTATGTATATCTTGGTTGCTATGTCATATTTATTTGAAAAAAGAAAGAAAAGTTAGAGTTTGCCATTGTTGCAAATGAAACCCTGCCACTTCTGCTCAACATTGCAGGTCCCAATTCCTCTCCAATATTAGGTCTTGTCAAAAATTAATTTGCCAGCTCCTTCCTCTGTTTTATTTTTCATTCTAAAATACAAGAACTCAGAAAACATTATTTACTTTCATTTAAAATTTTAATCAAGGACCTATTTTCTGAAAGACCAACAAGTGTTGGGAAAACTCCTCAATGAGACATGGTCCCCCTCCCACCTGTGACACTGTTTCCTGTCACCAGCACAGAGAAGCACCCAGAGCAGAGCAGAACACAGACTTCACACTCTGAAGGAGAGCTGTCAGCATGACACCTGCTGCCTTGCTGTGGGCAGCCATGGTTTCTGCCTGTCTGGGTAAGGAAGGTGTAGGTCTTTATTTACAATGTTCTTTCATGGGACTCAGAAACAAGAGGAGATTAACAGCACAGGACCTGCATGCCTCACAGAGCCCAGCTATGGGGAGCCCAAAAGCTGACAGGTTCTACCTGAGGTTTGGGTCAAGAAGACAAAGGGGCAGGTGGGGATGGAAACCAGCTGTGAGCCTGCCTGCTCTGTCTGTCTGGTGTCATACCCAGTACCGTCAGTCCTTTCTGTTTTCCTTCCCACAGGATCCAGTATGGCCCAGACGGTCACTCAGCCTCAACCAGAAATGTCTGTGCAGGAGACAGAGACTGTGACCCTGGCCTGCACATATGAAACTGGTGAGGGTAGTTATTATTTGTTCTGGTACAAACAGCCTCCCAGTGGGGAGATGATTCTCATTATCCGCCAAGAAGCTTATAAGAAACAAAATGCAACAAATAATCGCTTCTCTGCGAACTTCCAGAAAGAAAGCAAATACTTTGGCCTCAGGATCTTGGACTCCCAGCTGGAGGATGGAGCAATGTACTTCTGTGCTCTCAGTGGGGGCACAGTGAGATGAGTTGTAGGCGGAGGCGTGCAGAAACCTCAGACCACAGTGGGGTGTTAGTGGAAGGGGACAAGTGTTTTGGGAAACAGGAACATAGAAAATCATTGTCTTCTTTTGGGAGTAAAAGCTCCTTCTCTCTGAATATAAGAAACAAAGAAACATTAGTGTTTACAACCCTTTAAAAAATAACAGCATGTGTAGTTTCTTCTGGCGTTAAAAAAGTCTTCATACATATTTCACACATAAAGCTCATACCTCTGTGTGGTGTCTGTGACAGATTACACTTCCTGAGCACTCCCTTTTTCCAAAACATCTTATACTTTTCCTGGGAGCTCATACTTCCAAGAATCCTAAACTTTACCATTTTGGTAATAGAAGTTTTTTGTAAAAATAGTTTTCTAATTTTATTCTTTCATCCAGTCCCAAACTGAACCTCCACAGAACAAAGTACCCATTTTACAACACAATGGGTGTTGTAACTAGGTACAAGTTAGGCACGACATAACTAGGGAAAGGATCCATTGGTTCAGCCTTAAACCTAAAAAATGAACTGTGTTGTGGTACTTAGGTCAGATGATCTAGAAGAAATGGTGGAATGGCCCATTAAAGGCTCAGCTAAGAAGCCACTCAGGGACAACTCTCTTAGTGACTGGAATGTTATTCTGCAGGAAGCAATCATGTTTATTGAGCCAATGGCTGATATATGGGTACTTTAATCATCTAAGCTAAAATATACAAATCTAGAAACTAACAAATGAATGTGGACTAAACTCTTCTAACATCACTCCTATAACACATTTCAGAATTTGTCATTTCTTTCCCACAACTTAGGCTTTTTTTGGATTAGGTCTAGTTCTAGTTCCCAGAGGATGAAGGCTTTTACCAGAAGGTTCAGTAAGGGTTCCAGCAGAACTATGGTCATCACCTAGGTGTCTTTGAAGTTGTACCATTGGTTCAACAAGCAAAAAAGGAGTTATTAGACTTGGAGGGGTTATTGACCATGATTGCCATGAAGCACCAGCACCAGGTGTGTTGTTACACAATGAGGGTGGGAGGAATATATCTGTAATTTCAGTGATTCATGTTGGGTATTTCCAGATATTCTATTCCCATAGAAACAGCACATGGCAGTCATTGCTGCAAAGCCTGAAAAGGGCAAAGTGATCAAGAACTGCCACCCTTCGGTGATGAAGAGTCTGGGGCACCCCATCAGTCAAGCAAGCTACCTCTGCTAAGTGCAATGGAAGGAAATCTGGAGAGTGTGGGGAAAGAGGGAGAAGATGGCTATCAATTACGGCTTTGGTACCTGTTAAAGTAGGGCCCAAAGCTCTTGACCCTCCTGTTTGAAGAGTTTTAAATACATTGCAGCCAGCCACAACCTTGAAGACTCAGTGACACAGTAAAAAAAATATATGGGACAGGCATGCATTTCAGTGGTGCAAGAGCATGTGTGATTCGATGTCTCATCCAAACGCCTAGCCCTAATTTTATCAATAGCTGCAGTAGACAATTCTGTGGACTCTCAGACTCATTCCACAGATCATCCAACATGAGGTATGCAGCATACATTGCAATGTTTACTTTCTACCCCATGGCCTTCTCTGACTCCTCAGGATTGCACTCAGCCTACAAGGACAGGGCAATTACCAGCCCTGCTGGCAAGCACTAACCAGTGATGAAAGAGGGCTGGTAAATGCACTAGCTTCTTGAGTTCCAGCTCAGAATCCTGAAAGGAACTCTATTCCCATCGTGGGAGATCCTGGCAGAATCGAGCCTTAGTGTTGCTCTACAAAATTTCTTTCTCTTTCTTCTATACCCTTTTGGGGAGATCCTAACATATCAACCCCTAGTCTTTCCCTATGCATTTTCTGACTCTTGCTCCCTAAGATCCATTCCCATATAAAATAATTTCAACTGAGTCCTTGCTTCACAGTCTATCTTAAGGAAAAACAAAATTAAAATAGAGATTCTTTGAAAACTGAATAGAGAAATAACAAAAGAGTTCTAAGTGAACCTTATTGATTGCTATGAAGAACAGAAGAGAGCTTGAGAGATTAATAGGTAAAATAGAAGATGTCACTTTATCTTTTCAAATAATGGTGAGATAGATCACATTTACAAAACTCCAATCTCTGTAGATGTGTGGGCATTTCCTTTGACTGCACAAAACTTTACTTAACGAATCTAAATTTTCTGCATCTGCTCAACCTCCACCATTTTCAAGTGCATTCTTCCTTCTTCCCAAAATGTGCCTCTATTCCAGTCTGTCTGCTCTTCTTCCTGATGCATACGCACTTCAAGCCCTTGAATTTCTTTTCAGGGTGTTCCACTCACTCAAATTTCCCTTTCATGTGCATTTCAGACTGGTCAAATCATAAACACTTTAAAGCTCTAGCTTGTCCAAGGCTTCTTCTCTAGACGAGAATCCTTGAATTCCTTCTGTTCCAATGTCATATATGAATCTGAACCCAACAATCTGACTCTTAGTGACCCCCCTTCCTGATGTGTTTGCTGTTGTTTCAAGTTACCAAACTTTCCTCCCCACGTACATTGCAGACTCCATAAGGACAGAACTTTACCTTGTATATGTCAGCATTTCTCAATGTTCTTGGCGCAGGGTTAGGTACATAATAAGAACTCATTAAACCCTGAAGGATTGCTTAAAGTTTATTTTATAATCACCATGTATTCATGAAACAATGTTAAGAGAAAAAATTTGTATGTTCCAACAGAGTCATAGAAGGTGTTTTTGAGAAGGTAAGCCATTATAAAAGTTTGAATTTTGCAGACAGTGATAAAATGAAGAATAGCATACATTAAAATAATCAGATGTCACAAATGAGAAGATGATGTATATAGAGAACCCTAAAGGTTTCACCCAGAAACTACTAAAAGTGATAAATTAATTCCATAAAGTAGCAGGATACAAAAGAACTGTTGAGAAACTGATGAATTGTAATATACCAATAATAAACTATCAGAAAAGGAAACTAAGAAATGAATGCCATTTACATTTGTTTTGATAAGGATAAAACACCTAGGAATAAATTTAACAACACATGTGAAAACCCTATACTCAAAAAATTATAAGACACTGAAGAAAGCCCTGGCTGGTATAGCTCAGTGAACTGAGTGCTGACCTGCAAACCAATCGGTAGCTGGTTTGATTCCCAGTCAGGACACATGTCTGGGTTGTGGGCCAGTTCCTCAATAGGCGGTGCACAATAAGCAACCAAACATTTGTGTTTCTATCCCTATCTTTCTCCTTCCATTCCCTTCTCTCTAAAAAATAAATAAAACCTTGAAAAAAAAGACACTGAAGAAAGACATTGAAGAAGATACAAATAAGTGAAGGCCTATATTCTGTTCAAAAATAGAAAGAATTAACACCATTAAAATGTCCATACTACCTAAAAAAATCTATGGATTCAACATAATTCCCATCCAGTTTCCAATGGCATATTTCACAGAACTAGAACAAATATTCCAATACTTTATATGAAACCACAAAAGAACCTGAACAGTCACAATAATCTTAAAAAGAATGAAGTTGTAGGAATCACGCTACCTGAATAGACCCTTCTCCAGAAGACATACAGATGATCATAGATGAAAAGATGGTCAATGTCACTAATCATCAGAGAAATGCAAATTAAAACCACAATGAGATAGCACCTTACACCTGTCAGAATGGCAATCATCAATAAATCAATAAACAACAAGTGCTGGTGAGGATGTGGAGAAAATGGAACCCTCATGCACTAGTGGTATAAATTCAGATTGGTGCCGCTGTTACAGAATAGGGCCTGGCAGGGGTAGAAGCGGATGTATGGTATACTATTACCAAAAGAACCCCCCAGGTTGGCTATGTCCGCCACCAGAGGAAAGATGTCTCTCAATGTCAGAGATTTGTGAAAAGGAAAGGAAATATTTATTTAAAGCTATACAGACTTACAGTAGTGACCCAATGTCTTCCTTAAAATATTAAAGTCCTTTAGGATACCCACAGATGCACACAGTCCTTCCTTCTCCCTCTGCCCTAGTCTGGGGTACTGTATCTCAGGAAAAAAAAAAAAGTCTGTGATTCAGGCTACCGACACCATCAGCTGTGTTGCTAGCCAGGATCTCCAGTTAATCCAAAGTCTTTGGCACCTTCTCATGGTCCACCAGCAAGAGTCTTTTCACCCCTTTTCTTCTAGGCAAAGTCTCTCCTGCTTTTTAAGCCACGTGGCAAAAGGGAGTACCCCAAAGCCACGTGGTTCTCTCCCCGCTAAAGCCAAGGGGTCCCCACTCTGTCAAAACCACATGGTTCTCCCCTCTCATGGCTGCTGAGTCTGGGTTTGAATCCCTGAGCCAACCTTCCTCTGTACCCCCATTTCCAACTCCTCCTACAATCAGTTACACCTGCCAGCATCCTTGTGTTGTTCCAAGTTTACTGGGCTGCCATCGTATATCTGGGCAGGTGTGCCCAATGTCATGGAGCCAACCTTCTCCAAGCTCTCACTCAGGCACTGTAACCAGGAGGAGCTGCTCCCCAGTTACACCTTGGGTGGAAGTCACTTCCATCCCCCTGGCTCAGGGCATGGCCACAGCTATTTAACATATCTATGAAACCAGTTAAGGGTTATAGATATGTTAAGTGACCTTGCCAGAGGTTAGCTGCAAAGCTGTTGCTGTACAAAACAGCCCTGCATGTTATTGCTCTGTGTGTCCCTTCCCCCAAATCACACCTATAGGGAAGAAGGGGTGAGGACATCCTATATATCTTTCTAGTATTTCCTAGACACCTTGAGTTCTGGACCCCATTCTAAATCCCTATTTGGAGCCCCACTCTGGGCTGCACACTGTTACACCACTGCTGTCAAAAACAGTATGGAATTTCCTCAGAAATTAAAAAATGGAACTTCCTGATGACCCAGTGATTCCACTTCTGGGACTATATCTGAAGAAACCCAAAACACTGATTTGAAAGAATATATGCACCCTTATATGCATTGCAGCCTAAGTGCCCTTTATTAGATGAGTAGATAAAACAGCTGCAGTACATTTGCACAGTGGAATACTACTCGACTGCAGAAAAGAAGGACACTTTATCTGTTGTGCAGCATGGATGGACCTGGAGAACAGTATTCTAAGTGAAATGAACCGATTAGAGAAAGACAAATACCATGTGATTTCACTTATGTGTGGAATCTAAGGAACAGAATAAGTGAACAAAATAGAAACAATCTCAAAGACAGGGAACATACCGACAACTGTTAGAATGCAGGGGGACTGGGGGGTTGTGTGAGAAAGGTGAAGAAATTAAGCAAAATAAAAAAATAAAAAATAAAAAATAAAAAAACATAGACATAGACAACAGTATGACCATTAGGAGGGGAAGGGATGGTGGGAGAGAGAGGAGGGGGCATAAATGGTGACAAAAGGAGACTTGATTTTGGGTAGTGAACACATGATACAATATGCAGATGATGTATTATATAGAATTGTATACCTGAAACTAAATAATTTATTAACCAATGTCACCCCAATTAATTCAATACAAACAAACAAACAATCAAGATCTCCTTGTTGAATGGACAAAGGAATCAGAAACTGAAATAAACAGATAACTTTCTGAACAGATCTCTTGACCAAGCGTTTTCTGTGTACAGGGGTCAATTACAGGAATTTCTCCAGTAATTATTTCTTTGTCCTGGAGAGGGCACTGCTTCCATTCATTGACAGGAGTTAAGCTGTGCAAGACTGTTGTTGAGAAAATAGTTAACACATGAAAGAAATGGATTAAACTCTCCTTTCTTGGCCAGATTCCACACTCCAGGATTAAATCCTCGATGGGTTCGGGAAGGCCAAAGCATGAAGGAAGTTCTCAGAGCCACATCTCTCATCTGGTGGCCAGAAGTGAGCTAGTAGAGTTTAAGTCATCAGACTGAGAAGACTGAGAAGATTCTGAGAGCTAGTCTCTATCTTTTATAGAACAGACTCAAAGAATAAATACAATTTTTAGTTCACTCTTAACATTATCTTTTTTAAAAATTAGCCATCAAAGGATGAATGAGGAAATCCTTCCTAACTGACCATCCCATAAGGAAAGAATTTTGCTATCTAATATACTTATGTGAACAGTGTTTCAGATCCCTGGGTACAGGATGAAGAGGAGGTTGGATAAATCTGGTGTTTTTGTGTCCATTCTGGTTAAATAGGATTTGGAGTCCCAGAGACAGTTATCAGCCTCTTTCCATGTTAGTCCCAGCTCCTCCAATCCCTGCACATTAAGACCACTGAGTCAAGAGATGCAGCCACCTTTCTCTGTGCCAAAGGAAACCCATGTTCCCCAGAAAGCACCCAAGTGCACTGGGCCTCACTCTATGCGTGGGCCCTCACCAGGGAGTGCATAAACAATGTCCAACTCCTCTGACAAAAGAAAATTGTACATGAATATAAGTAAAACTTTTTTAAAAGACTTTTAAATGTTTTTGTTCTCCATACATTGAGGAAAAGAACTGAGAGAATAACAACACTAAATGCAGGATGTCTGGTGTGACTGGGACTGGGAACCCTCAGTGTTCTTGAGTCAAGGTCCACCTGACTAAGAGGGAATTTCTTGACACTTGGAATAGCTTCTGCCACTTGTGCCATTAATTGTCAATGTGCCTTAGCATCTGCCTCTGTGAAAACTGTCCCATGAGAACACTGGAGTACGCATTTGATGTTCACACATTTTTCTTCTAGTTTTCACTTGATATACTCTAACCAGCTAAGTCCTATGAGAAATCCTATGACAGTATTTGCCAGATACTGCGGATATTCCAAGGAAGTACAGTGGAATTACTCAGACATCCCAAATGGTATAAAGCTTTCCCCCCTACCTTTTATTCTGCCTTTCTTCACCTTTATTATTTGTTTAATATTATATAATCTGACTTTGCTCACCACCTTTTACTGACTTTCTAAACAACCCAACCCAAGAAACTACTTTTATTTAAAACAAACAAATTCCCAAAAAACAAAAACAACTATCATCTGGACATAACATTTATCAAACAAAAAAAGGAAAAGACAGCTTTCTACCCATTCCATATTTGCTTACTTGAAAATTCTTTCATCTATATCATCTTATTTGATTCTCAGAGTTCAGCAACCTGGTTAACTATCTGTGCAACCTAGAGGCTGATTGAATGATGCACGTAAAACAGCAATTTTCTACCTTTTTCATCTCATGGCATGCCTAAACAATTATTAAAATTCTGTAGCACACCAACAGTATAGTATTTTTTGCCTATTCAACAAAAAAATAGGTGTAATTTTGATTGTGTCACACAGAATAGTGATGATTGAGTTGGTTGCTGTCCTTTTTTTTTTTTTTTTTTGTCAATCTAAGGGAAAAGAGTCAGTGACCCTAACTAAATAGTTAGGTATCACATGTTTTAAAAATTCTTGCTGAGCACCTGTTGAAAATCACTGATATAAGACACTGAAGTTGGGTTGGCTGGGCCTAGAGGACCAGGGATTGATCTGCAACAGCAGGATGGACCCTCTGGCTGAGGATCCCTGGCTGCATTACAGGCACAGTGAATGCAGGTAAAAGGGAGGGGACATTTACTTCTGAGGGACTCACTTGTGAAATTATACTTTCATCTCAACTGACATAGGAAAAAAAGACAAATTAGTCATCTAGAGTTTCCTGTAAAGACTGAAAAAGAGAGGCACAAATGATAGGCATTTTGAAGATTATGAAGGCAAATGTAAATTAAAAATAGAAAAAAATAAAATTTAATTCTTCTGGTATAAAAAGAGAAAAACACTTTTTCTCCCCATTTTCTATGTTAGGAAACTTGTGATTATAAATTCTTTCTCCAACTCTTTGAGATGTATGGAAATCTTTTTAAAAGCTATGAAGCATCTTGCCAGTTTTACAATCCAGGAATTTTTTCTCAACCACCTATGAGCTGTCTCTTTGCAATGTAATCAAGTGTATAGCCAAGTTTCTGTGGGTGGTAGGAGCCTAAATTCATCTGGCACCTTATGCAGGTTGCAAACTTGCCTCCCTTCATAAAAACGTGAGATTTTTTTTGTAAGATAGAGTCTGTTAGCAAACACGGGTAGTGACTTTGATTACCAGGTAGACTGAGGAGGAACTTTGTCAGATGGCACTGTTGAGTCCTCTTATTTGAGGACTAGTTATAAGTTTATCTTGATATAAAGTATATAATGTGTTGCATCTTTTGGATATATAAAGGAGGAAAATTTCTTTCTGCCTCTTTAACTAGACTGCCTGTGATGAGCCTTACATTCTGATTTAAAGCTTACTCAGTAATAAGACTGTTTTCCCGCTTTGCCTCCTTTGTGGAGAGGAGCTCTGGCTTGGCAGGAGATTGTGTTTCTAGGAGATCGCCCAGTGTCTTTCCATAACCACTGCTCTTTCTCATTTCTCTCTCTCTGTCAAAAGTGACATGACACTGTGAAAGGTGAGACAGTTTCTTATGGCTCTGTCACTTCCTGGGTGTGTGAACTTGGGCATTTTATATTAACTGTGTGAGCATCTTTTTCTGTATGAGTACTTTGGAAGTAGTGTAGTACTTAATCACAGCATCACTGTGAGGATTAACAATGTTTTGTGATTTGCCTAGCTCAATGAACTAAAGAATAAGAACTTGAAAGTAGGAAGCACGGCATTAATCTGCTTCTCTGAAACCCTCATTTGTGCCCTGATATAAGTTGTGTACAGGGAATGGAAATGACACAGTTTCTGCTTTTGGGGAACTCACTCTCATAGTGATGGAGGCCTGTCCACTAACTCCCACAGCTGCCTTTCTCCATGGCCAGTAACTGAAGAATCCTCTGATCTAAAACCTCCATTTGGAGTAAAAATTACTTAGAGCAACTTGGAGCACCCATGTTCCCGAAGTACTCAAAATTGAATGGAAACTTGCTGTTGGTGTCTAAGGCCACCCTCTAAAGCCCTGGGTTGGGCAGCTGCATTGCTGTGTAGGAAGTGGTGTCAGCACTGGGAGCTCCTTCACCAGATGACACTCTAAGCTGAGAAATGATTCTCCAGGCTTTTAAGGTTAATTGCTGGATGAAGAAAATAAAACTGTCTGAAACAGGAGGGGGGCTAATAATTTAGACCAGAACAGAGGAGGGAGAACAAGAGAATAAGTAGATCAGAAAGTTAATAACACACACAATCCTGATTTCTGATCACCAACTCTCTTTTCTCATCATCAAGAGTCAAAATGAAGCTTGAAATTAAAGCAAGACAATTTCTTTTAATTTTCTGTACTTTTGCAGTTTCATGAATTCATATTTTTATATTAATAACTATATGAGCTTTTATTTATTTATCCAGAATTTTTTTTCAAGCTCTGATTCTTGTTCTCTAAATTGTGCCAATACCTCATTAAGATCAGAGACTCAAGGATAAGAAAAATGAAAGCAAGCTAAAGGATACATAAACAAAAGGTAAACTATATATGGAAAGCAGAGGTGGATAAATAGTGGGTAAAAGAAAATGGCAGAGGGTAGTCTGAACCTAAATCATTGTGTATATGAGTTTCTCAACAGCAGCATTAACACCTGGGGCCAGGTCATTAGTCTGGGGGGAGGAGTTTTCCTGTGTATCATGGGGTATTTAACAACATCCCTGGCTTCTGCTCCCTGGATACCAGTAGCATCTGCTCCTTTCCCCAGAGTGATAACCAAAAATGTCTCCAGACACTGCTAAATGTGACCAAGGGGACAATGGACTCTGGTGGAAAACCAATGGTCTGTCTGTTAAATTGATAGAGTAGAAATACTCTCAATTAAATTAGAGATATAGACATATACATAGAGTTCATATTATTTTTATGTCCTAAAAGCTTCTACTCTATCAATTTAACATACAGATCATTTAACATTCACTTACTCAGTCTTTTTCATATGCATATATGTATAAATATGAAATATATATAAAAAGATCAGAGGATGTAAATATTTTTATTTCTACTATTATGATACAGTTTTTATTTCTAAAATATTTTATTTATTTATTTTTTTAGAGACAGTAAGGGAGGGAGAAAGAGAGAGAGAGAGACATCAATGTGTGGTTGCTTCTTATGAGGCCCCCACTGGGGACCTGGCCTGCAACCCAGGCATGTGCTCTGACTGGGAATCGAACCTGCGATGCTTTGGCTCGCAGCCCGCACTCAATCCACTGAGCTACACCAGCCAGGGCGATACAGTTTTTATTTCTATAGTGTTCATACATACTGAAATATTATTATATCATTTGACTTCAATAAATTCAACCAATACTATATATGGAAAGTAAAATGGAATTTACTTATATGTGTATTATTTATATGTTTGTATTAAAAGTAATGCATATATAATTTATATTTGTAGTACATGAATATGCTTGTTGTAAACCCTAAAAAATCATCACTCCATAACACAATTCACACACGACACACACCACAGTGTGTAGAAGGTGAACTAAACCACAGGGAGGTGGAGCTTCCCTCAACAAAGCTGAAAAAACTTAGAACTTGTTGCTGCTGAATAGACCTCAGAGGACTGATGAACTACAGGAAAAAAATTAACTCTAAATTCAAGATATCGTTGACACTAATATTTTAAAGGACTTGACATCAATGTGTGTCCCTACAGCAAAAGAGAAAGGAATCATGACAGCACGAAGGGGAGTCTTGCTGGGTGGGCCTCCTATGATACAGATTTGCTGCCAGTTGAGGACATCCCAGGGGGATTAGGCAGGAATGTCACAGCTGAATTTGGAAAGAATCAAGGGAGGAAAGGAAAGGTGGGGTAAGAGAGAGAATGCTAGTCTCTTGGACTGTGTCCTTCCCTTGAGAGTGGAAACTAGAGAAAATTTTCAACACTTGGAAATAGCTACTGTCATGTTGCAGTGGCCCTCACCTGTGCCCTGTGCTTAATTTTCTTTCTCGACAAGGGTAAGATTGCAGATAAAGGTGGAGCAGAGCCCTGGGGTTCTGATTCTCCAAGAATGGAGAAATTCCTCTCTGATATGCAGTTTTTTAAAAACTTGTTTTAGAGAGACAGGAAGGAGTGGGGAGATGAGAGAGAGAGAGAGAGATTTGTTGTTCCATTTATCTATGCATTCCTTGGTTGCTTCTTGTGTGTGCCCTGACTGGAGATCAAACCCACAACCTTGGCATATTGTGATGATGCTTTAACCAACTGAGCTACCCAGCCAGGGCTGACATGCATTTCTCCTATCTCCAAATCAATGTGCAGTTATTTCAACAAAATCCTGGTGGACTCCTCATATCATAGTTTATGAAATGAAGCAAAAGGAAAACTAAAGTCCATAGTCAATATCAAGAAACACAGCCACCTGCACATTGGAGACTCTCATCCTGGGGACTCAGCTACTTACTTCTGAGCTGTGCAGGCGCAGTCCACTCCAGACATCTGCCGCCTGTGTTCAAAACTATAGCTGAGGACCAAACCCAAACCCCAGAGTGGGATCAGGGGCTCAATGTGATAACAATTGCATTCCTATTGCCTTGCACCTCCTAATTCAGGCAGAAAGCGCCTCTAAATGAGCTGCAACTTGACACTACAATACAAGATCATACATGGCCCATTCTGAGATCTCTGTGGGATAGCATTATCAGGTAAAATCTAGAGAATCATCATCTTTCCCATATGTGGTTCTGACTTTGTGGAAATGAGTGAAGAACAAACTCAATGTAAAGTAGAGTTAACAACACCTTCCTCTCTAAGACTAAGAAAGCACCAATCTTACCTGGACTCTTTTCTATGTCTTTCTAGTCTACACTGCAACAGACAGAAACCTGGGGAAAGCTCCATCATTCTTTTTCTAATAAAGCCAAGTGGGGAAGGAAAGGACAAAATATAAAAGTAAAAGGCCACTCTCAATATGAAGGATGGGCAGAGCTTCCTTTATCCTGGACCAGAAACTCAGCCACTGACCACTGTATTGTAGAGGCACAGTGCTCCCCAGGCACCTGAAGCCTGAACATGTGACTGCAGTCCCAACACCCAGCAACAAGACAGAGATGTCAGCACGTTTTCATTCACATCTAACATGGTGATAGGTGCACACTTGGTATTCAAAGTGATGTCTCTTCAAAATATTGGAAATACTGGTAAAGTATCATCTACTCACTATTCCTATTCTAACCAAAACCATTTTTAACACCTGAATCCCCAAGTCAGGGAATCAGTGAGTCAGCAATTCCACTAGAGGATCCTTTAAATCCATTTATAAGACTCTATTAAAATGAGTACTTTCACCCTGAATGTTTTCTTCTTACTCAATACTATGCTCACGAATAAAAGGAAATCATAAGAATCGAACCATAATCTGTCAAAGAAAGAGCAATGCTATGCTCTGTAATCCTGTTACAGAATAGACCCCTGGGTCGGGGGACATATTGTTACCGAATGGACCCCGCCTTCCCTGGGGTCCCCCTGTACTAGCTTCATCTTGCCTGCTGCCAGGGAATTACAGCTCTCAATGCCAAGCTTTGGTGAAAAGGAAAGGAATTATTTATCCAAAAGTTATACGAACTTAGAGTAATGATTTAATGTCTTTGATAAAGTCCCAAAGTCCCTTAAAATACCCGCAAACACACAGTTCTTCCTTGCTCGCTTTGCCCAGTCAGGGGTACTGTATATCAGGAAAAAAAAATAGAAGTCTATGGCTCAGCCAGCCCCCGGTCCTTCCCAGTAATCCATTTTCTGGGAAGCAGAAAAATGGATTTCCAGCCTCCCACGGTTTCCAGCACAATCAGCTGTGTCGGCAGGATCTCCACTTGTTAATCCAAACCCACGTGGCACCTTCTCATGGCCCAGCAGCAAGAGTCCTTTCACCCCTTTGCTTCCTGCAACGTCTCTCCTGCACTCTCCCAAACTGCTGAGAGAGCTCTGCATCGCTGCTACATCTTGCTTTCTTGCTTACTAAGCCACATGGTTAAGAGAGCCCCAAAACTGTGGGGCTAGTCCCCAAAACTGCATCTGGCTGTCATGCCTGCTTTTAAATGCCTTAATAAATCTTCCTCTGCATCCCCATTTCTGACTCCTCCCACAATTGGCTACACCTGCCAGCGTTCACGTATTTTTTTTTCCTAGTCTTTCCTGGCTGCCATAGTGAGTGTCAGCAGGTATGGCCCCCCCTGGCGTGGAGCCAACCATCTCCAAGCTCTCACTCAGGCACTGGAACCAGGAGGAGCTGCCTCCCAGTTACCTCAAGGATCGAAGTCACTCCCATCTTCCTGACTCAAAGCATGGCCACAGCTACTAAACAGATCTATGAAGTCAGCCAAAAGTTATAGATATGTTAAATAACTGTTTTGTGGTTATTTGTAAAACCATTGATATGCAAAATAACTCACAGTGGCCCTGCTCCATGCTCCATGTGTCCCATCCCCCAGTTCAGACTTGTGGGGGGAGGAAATCTATATATTTTTAATATTTCCTGGACATCCCAAGTTTGGACCCTGTTACAAATCCTTCCTCTTGGTGGGGTGGCCTGGTCACACCCTGTTACAGCCCTTCATTTACTATTTTGTTCAATTTCCCCCAGTGCATTTGATCATTCATTTTATTTATATTCAAATGTATGTGTTTACATCGCTTCCCTCTTTGTTATGTTTAGAAATGCCATTGGAGAAAAAGCTAGTTCCCAGTTCTTCAGTGTGCTGCTGTCTCCCCATGAGCAAGTCATGTTCTTTCCACCTCACATAGAATCCTCATCTGCGTGAGGACAATATCTCTCATCCACCTTTCCTCACAAGTTTCTCCCATTCAATCATTCAACAGATGTTTACAAAGTACCTGTTAGAAGCTGGATAGGGAGCTTTGAATAAATACAAGTTACTTCACTTGTGGAATAGATAGTGTAGTATGGAACACATATTTTTAAATCATACAGTTTTCCTGGGAGAACAAAGGCTATTATGAAATCAATAGGTATCAGTCAGAGAAAGCTTCCTGGGTGTGTCACAGTTCAGCTTGAAACCTAGCAGATGAGCACAAGTTACTCAGGATGAAGGATGAAGGGGAGCAGAGAGGGTGCTCCAGCCGAGTGAAGGACATGTACATGTGTAATGTGCAACAGGGACAGCTCGGCTTGGACAGCTCTGGACTGAACAGTTAATGTGGGCGCCATAACATTGGGACTCCCCAGAATGATGCCTTGTTATTCAAATACAAATGAGAAATATTTCTTCCCACATACAATTTATACCCAAAATTAATTTAGTCTGTGTTCTGTGTCTTTCTTCAAATAACTTCCAGAAAGTTATATTGCAGTTCAACCTCAGCTGCAATCACTAGTCACCCCACTGAGTGAGCACTGTAAGCATGATAGACTCCTCTTGCCTCTTCCTTGGGACTAAACCGTGGAGACATAGACGAGACATGAGACCAGAGTGAAGGCAAGAAAATTGTAGCCTTGGGCCATTATGTGGCCCCTTTAAAGGTCATGGCTTCATGATGTCTATAGACTTCACAGGGTTGTGTCACTTTTCTCTAATTTGAGAAGACAGACACACTAAATGATTTCATCCACCTTCGAGGAGAGATCCCTTCATTCAGAAGCTGATCTGTTACAGAGGATACATTTTGTTGTGTGGATTTGGGTTTTTAAGAGAGTTTTCCAGATTTGTATCACACTTGACCACCTTGTGGAATTTATTTAATTAGAAGAAAGACGAACTGTGAAGACCACATTAGAGTACAACCACATTAAAGCTAAAGCTACCAAACTCCTTGTGTTCTAAATTTGTATCCACTGCATTAAATACATCATGCCCCATGTACATCTATCTTCCTCAAAACACCAATTCTTATTAATATTTTAAAATAAAGTGTTGCCTAAATATGGCAGTTCACAAAATGTCAGTCATTTGACTTTGTATAATATCTATATTCTCAGTTATTATTTTCTACCAGCAATAAATAAATATATTCAAAATTTCAATTATGCAATTGCTGGAAAACTTTCCTCTTCATAAATTCTCTTATTTTAACTTATTATCCTGTAGAAGGAATTACAAATTGAAGTTCTGGAAACACAGAAACGCATTTTCAGAAATTTGCTGCATGTGGACTAAAGGGGGCAGTACTTCCTCTTATGAAGATGAATAACTTCAGCTAAAAACAGGGCCATTCAGACGTGAAGCAGAAGGCTCTGTGGAAGGGTACGAATGAAGTGCAGGAAGCTGAAGTCAGATTGACAGCTGCCTGGGCAGCAGACAGGACCACCAGCCTTCCCAGGAGAAATGGGCAGGCTCCTGGGGGCTTTGTTGTTGCTTTTCTGTCTTCAGCCACACTGTGAGTTTGGGTGGGAGGTTTGAGTAGAGTAGAAAAATGTCAGGGGATACTACAAGGCTGAGAGATGAGATAGTCAGGGAGTTTTGCTTTTTTTCCCTTTCTGGCCTGTGATAGATGATTTTCTGTTGGGACTTTAAGAATTAAATGTAAAATCTGATATTCTCTTTCCACCCAGGGGTAAATAGTCAACAGCAGAATGGTGAGCAGCAACAGGTGAAGCAGAATTCTCCATCCCTGAGTGTGCAGGAAGGAGGAACTTCTGTTCTGAACTGTGACTACAATAGTAATTTGTTTACTTACTTTGCGTGGTACAAAAAATACCCTGCTAACGGTCCTGCATTCCTGATATCAGTGAGTTCAGTTGCAGATAAGAAGGAAGACGGAAGATTCATAGCCTTCCACAACGTGAGTGCCAAACACCTCTCTCTGCACATCCATCACTCGCATCCAGGAGACACGGCCTTGTACCTCTGTGCAGCCAGTGCACAGTGCTCTGCAGGCACCTGCAGCCTGTACTCGAACCTGCAGCTGGCGCCACGCTAACCCCACTTTGGGGTCTCAGACTCACACACACATAGACTTGTTTCCATTCACACATGGCAGAAAGAGAGTGTGGGCTTTAAAGTAGGTAAGTAAGCTGAGCAGTAAGGAAGACTAACACATAGCAAGTCCTCCAAAGGAGTTGAGAATGTTCCCTAGCCTCAGGGTGTCCAGGAGTCTCAGCATTCTCATTGTTCACTTTGAGAGAGGTTCCTCTGTAGCCAGGGCAGCAATTGCTGGTGAAATTTGTTCCCACTAATCCCTGGAATGAAGTTACCCTGTTTCCCCTCTATCCTTGGGGAAGAGACGCATTTGGGATGGGGAACCAGTGTTCTAATAGAAATTTTATCAGTGAGTGTTTGTGGTGCTTGGAGTACCAGCAATTATGTGCTTCATTTTTTTGTACAATAATCCATGAATATTATCTCATACTGAAGCAACCTGGATGACCAAAGTTACCTACATGAGATTCCCCTTCCTACAAATGAGTGGTATGATTGTGTCAACTAAAAAAACATCTTGACATTTATATTCTTAATACCACTGTCAACTTGTATTTACTTTTGCAGTCCTATTAGTCAGTCAAATTTTTTCATTTGTGAAATTAGTTTAGAAGTAGATGAAATCTATTTTCTTGTTGTCCAGTGGATATGTGATTCCATTAACCTCAAACACATACCAACCACTGGGTTTATGCTCTTCATTAATGTGATGACTAGAAGGAAGTTGGTCAACCTGAATGTCTATGGAAAATTTTTTCAAATGTTTCTAGTCTCTTAAAGATAGAATCTCAAGCTGAAAATATCCAAAATATAAGAAGTAAAGAATAATGAGAAATAGATTGAGACTCCTTGTGTACATACTGTTTGTTCAGTATGTTTGTGTAACACACTGTGTGTCTTTGTGTGTGTGTGTGTGTGTGTGTGTAACATATGTAAAGGAACATTCTATAATATTTTACACTGAAAAGCTAACAGTGTTCCTGAAACACCTCCTTACGAATAAAATCCTGTGACCATTTAAAGTGGTCCCTGAGTTAGGAAGCTCTACATGCTTCACAGGAGACTGTTGCGGTGGTCATTCCACTTTGCTGGGCTCAGAGATCCCAACTCTCTGAAATCACGGGACATCCAATTGCACAGTCAACACAGATGTTGTT
>PVIA01016199.1:0-19873 GCA_004024845.1 Tonatia bakeri | reverse complement strand
GAATTTTTATGACTTTGAACCAAACTGACAACAGTTGCTGGGAAGCAAAATATCAGTGGATTGAGAAAACACTCAACAGAACAGCAATTTTGCACCTTATTTTAAACATTACAATCAAAGGAGGCATAAAGGGTTTCATGACATCCATTGGTGATTGATTAGTGAGGCAGGAGAAGGCAAAACTGGAAATATCTGGGACTGGATAAAAAGTAAAACAAGTAGACACATACTTCTTTTGCATTTGTTGGGTATAGGGTAGTTTGCAGTTAACAGTTACCATGATAACAGCCCTGGCCAGGTAACTCAGTCAGAGCGTCCTCCTGATTCTTCCAGGTTTCTGGGTCTGATCCCTGGTCTGGACACGCACAAGACTCAACCAATGAATGCATAATAAATGGAACAACACATGGATCTATCTCTCCCTCTTCCTTCCCCCTCCCCCTGAAAATCAATTTTAAAAAAAAACGTTAACAGGGTAACAATAACAGTGAGGGGTTTTGTGGTCCCTGCTCTGGTGCTACCCTCACATTCCAAAGGTATGTTATGTAGATGCAAAAAAAAAAGACAACAGAGAGGCTCAGTTAAGGCAAAGACTGACCTTTGTCTGGGAAGGTAGGGAGGAGCCTAGGGCATGCCTGTGCACCTCCACTTGCTTTAGCAGTCGGACTGTTCTAATTTCAGACCATCCTGCATGATTACTTCAGGTCTCTAAATTTGTATGGCCCACCATGCTGACCTCCCTGAACTTGTCAGGTTTATTACATGCTTTGTTTTTGTTCACGGATAATTTCATTGATGAAGAAATTAACCATCATTTTAGCTCTTCGACCTTAGTAAAATAGTTCCTTTTTCTCAGTGTAACATTTGTAAAGTTAATACCAGCTATGATTCCATGATAATTTTTATTTTTGTCACTTCTTAAAATTTTTAAACAGATAACTTATTACGGTTCTCTCTTTAGTGACTACGTACTGTGTACAGACTTGTATATGAAAACATGATGTTAATATTGTATGTACTCAAGTTTAATAAGAATAATACAAGCTTGTAGCTTTGACCATGTTTCTGTAGTGTGTGCTCATGCCACTGAAAAAAAGTGTTGTCCAGCATACAAGTGATGTCCTGAAAATGCGCTGTTCAGCCCTGGCCCAGCGCTCCGTTGGTCGGTTGATCCTGGGAGGCAACACATTGATGTTTCTCTCGTTCATGTTTCTTCCCCTACCCTTCCCCCACCCCTAAAATCAATAAACATATTCTTGGATAAGGATTTAAAAAAATTCACTGTGCATCTCCAATTTATTGTGCTAACAGGCCAGCCGTTCTTCATTACTGGGATACTTACAGTTTTGAAAGGCTCTGTATTTGACTGTTCCCTGGACATGTTAACAGAATCCGATTTTCTTGGTTTATCTAACCTCATGTCATTGTTTTATATTTTCTGGTTAAATTACTACAGCTTTTCATCTTTGGGAGTAAACAGTTTTGATTTGCTGAGGAATAGTTTGCAGAGTAAGAAATGCTTTTTCTGAAATATAAAATATTTTCTTCACATAGTAGGTGGTTCAGTGGAAAAACATTGGCATTAATTTATCGGTGAATTAGGAATAATAATTATAAAAGACAAAGTCATTAGTTTGGAAAGGCACAGAAAATAAATGGCTTAAGGATCAGAGTATGGATTCTTTATATTTACATGTAGTTCTTATTATCTTCAACCTCAACATAGTCAGTGTGCAATTGGAAGTAGGGGAGTCCTACCTTGTGACATTCTGTGCTTCATGTCTTTCTTCTGAGTTTGAAATGATGCCTGCCTTTTAGAGATTGTTAATGAGAATCAAGAGAGAGCACATATAAGGAGGTATATTCTGTTTGTTGCATTCTGCTTGTCTATTCTTTGTAAAACAAAAAATTTAACTCCCTGGCTGAAAGTCTTTTTATTAAAAGAAAAGGTTTATTAGGCCATTGCTAGCAAAAAAAAAAAAAAAAAGTCTTGAGGCTAAACCCTCAGTGGCGTGGCTAGGTAGGAATGGCACTGTGTCCCTCATCTGGAGTTTTGCCAGACTTCTTTATACAGCGACTAGGGGGAGAAAGATGTAAGCAGTCCTGACTTTACCTTTACATTAGCTAAACAAAGGGTAAGTGAGTAGGAGAATCTGGGCCAAATAGCCAAAACCCAAGGGTAAATAAGAACTCCTGGGGTTCTAGGGTCCTATGCGTGACTATTTATTCTTGTTTAGATAATCTTCAATAGCCACCTGGAAGTTAATTTAGTAATTCGAACATAAGCTAAGGAGTGTGAGCACTCTTGTTGGTTGTTCTCTGCAGTTGTTAACTACTTAACCCCCTTTTCTCTTCCTTCCATCCTCTGGCCTGCTGTAATTTAGTTCAGGACATCTCAGAATTTTTTCCTTGCCTTTTGGTACATAGGCACACCCGGGAGATTTTGCTGGTGGAGGGGCGTGCCTTAAACTTGGCAGGGGCAGGAATTAGCATCTGTCAAGCGCAATAAAATGAGATACACCTGTATATGAGGCCAGTTTAACAAGCTATGAATGTAAGTAGTAATGAGAACTTCATCTAACTTTGTGGAATCAGGGAGTGGAAATGGAAATGTAGGAGATCATTTGGGAATACAGTTGTTGATAGCATTTGTCAATGAATTGTTACAGAAGGCAAGAATGAGGGAAAGGTCAGTGATACACTGTAGAAAAGAGAGACTACGTATAGTAAAAAAGCATGTACCACGCACGTGTATAAATTGATGAAATTGAAACATTAAGAAATAAGTTTCCACAAGGAAGCTCATCTTGAAAGAAAAACTGTTTTCTAGTTGCAGAATTTGATGTAGGGCAGTTAACTCTGTAACACAACAGCTTGGCAGTTTGTATAATTTAAAATAGCACAGACAAATACCAAGTAAATACATAGTATGAATGACCCAAACTGAAAGTTATGTCTACACCTACCAGTGTAGACTTTCCCCATGGCTACCCTCAAACTCCCATGGCTTTTGCTACTGTACTACTACTGTTTTACCACCATAGATTATTGATGATCTGTACTTTTAATCACTTCATAGTGATTCTCAACTCAGAACCTTGCCTTTGCCTATGCTGAGCAGAGCCTCCTCAAATGATGATTGAAGTATTAGGCTTCCTGTAGTATACCACCCAAGGCAAAGAGTTTGGTGTCGCATTTTGCCCTGTCCATCCCGTGCCCTGTGTTGTGTATTCCTCTTTCAGTGTCCCAGGCCCCTCTCCTGTTAGGCTAACTGCTGGGGCTGCTTTTTAGGTCCTAGGAAGTCCTCTTAGAGAGGCAGCAAGACAGGTTAGCGGCTCAGAAACACTCGGCAAGCTTTGAATTGTTGTTAAAGACTGCTTCAGAGTGGTTTTGAGCTTTACTGCAAATGTAAATTTGGTTATTATAATATGACATGTGATAACAGAAAGCTAAATTATAGTTCAGAAGAAATGTTTTGGGTATTAATATTCAAGCAGAAAGGCATTTCTTTATTCATGAAGTGGTGTTACTAGAAACATTTTGGAAAGCTCTTCTCCTTTCCAAATATATGAATTTTGATCATTTTATTTTTGCTTATTGAATATTCTCCCTTTTAACTCAGTGTCCTATTTTACATGTTTTAAAATGATCATCGTTGTTTTTTATTTTCCCCCTGTAGGGTCAGGCTTCTTTGAGACAGCGTAACTCCATATAAACCTCAATCATAGCCTTTTCTTTATGCATTAGACCTTATTTGGGCTATCCCATCATAAATGTTCTGATCTATAGTGATTAGGAGGAAAGTGAAAGGCAGATCCACTGCTAAATTCCACTACCTTAGAATACCGAGCTGTGTGTTAGAGGTTTGGTGGTTGCAGAGATCTGCCAGACGTGGTGTGACACAGGTTGGGCTGGACCTGTGTCTGTGTAAGTTCTACCAACAGAAAGATGAAGACTGCAGAACTTCTTTGTTAAACTGAAGATGTGTGTGTAGATTCTCGATCCTTTTCAACTCAGAAAACAAATGGACTTTGTGGTAGTACAAACACTCAAGTCATGAAGCTTTCATAGTTCCCACTGCAACCGCAGCCTGCTCCCCTGGTTCCGGGAAGTGCCGGAGTAGTTGTCAGACTTACGACGCGCACATGCGTGGTCGCACTCGGGCCTGTGTGCTCATGTGTATGAAGTAGCCGAGTGTGGCTCTCCTAGTAAGTGCCTTTAGAGTTCCTGAGTTTTATGTACTTAAAACTTTAGAAAACATTTTCTCACTTTTTAGTAATCAAAGAAAAATTTACCAATTGCCCTTATAAAGTTTAGTCAGTGGTGAAAGTTGTTAGGAGATTAATGAAAGAGGGTTTCTTTTCAGGCTTACTGTTGACTCCTCACGTGTGCAAACTAAATCTATGCTGTAGCATCGAAGTTTTTAGGATCAACTAGTGCATTTCATAATTCTATCATAAAAGTTTAGTCTCTGAGCACCCTCTTCACATGCAATTAAATTCTATCTCAGTGTAGAATATACGGGAAACAAGAACATTATAGTCTAGTTACACTTTGAAACAAATCCACCATTTTGCAAACTTGAGCAAGGTAGTTTCTAAGCTGACTTCTTCCTCTATGTGTTGAGAACAGCACCTGCCTGGTAAGATTCAGATGTGTGCGGAGTGAGATGCATGCGCAGTGTGGAGCTGCCAGGGCAGTGTGTTCGATGTGGTTGGGGCCGTACTTCTTATCTGCTGCCCTGAGTTCCCAGTGTCTGGTACCATGTCCAACACACAACAGGCATTCAAATGTGTGTTAAGTGGTTAACGAGAGAAAAAGATAACAAGAATCTAGGAAAACAATGACACCATTTTCTCCTTCCTGTTCATCTCAGTTTAAGTGAGCTAGGCAAAGGAAGCTAGTTTTAAAATTAACAATAGGAGCATTCTAATCCTAGTGTATTCAGTATTTTTCCATGACATTGCATAATTAATAATTTTTTAAAAATGTGTACTCTTGTGATAGGTGGTTTGCCAAACAGGACCATAGTCAATCCTAGTCTTTTGCATACTAAGTAGCAGAGAAGATTGTTGGGACAGCTTATCTGAACTTTGGATGGAAAGGGAAGAAGACCAGTTTTGTCAGAACTTACATCCTCATTGACTTAATATTTAAGTTTTCTTCATATGAAATACATACATCCTGTATTGGTGTCGCTGAGGACAAGAAATCATCGCCTTGTAAAATGTCGGTGATAAAATAGAATTTGAAGACATCGGAATAAAGTCCAGGAAAGAACATTTTTCAACGAGGAAAGAACTTTTTCCCAAAACCAGCCATTCATTCCAAAAACCTTAAAATACGTGTATAAGAAATATATTTCTAAATTAAAGTAGTATACCTGCAGAAGAGCAGAACACACAACTCACAAATGTACAGTAAAGTGAATTTTCACAAAGCGAGTATGCATGGGTGATCACACAAATGAAGACCTAGATATTACCAGCTCCCCAGAAGCCCTTCTTGTGGCCCCTCCTAGTCTCTGTGTGTCCCTGGCAAAACGGTAACTATTCTGTCAAACACCATACAGTTTTGTGCTTTAGATTCTGGGGGGTTTTTTTGCTAGTAATCATGTAGTAATAGTTTGCATGTGTAGTAACAGTTTGTCCACTTTCATTGCCGAATAGCCCTCTGTTGTATGGTTATTCCTCAATTTATCTGATCCTCGGACAGTGGTCATTGGGTTGTTTCTAGTTTTGAGTTTTTATGTCTGATGATGCTACAGCCATTCTTGTACATGTATTTTGGTACCTATTTGTACACATTTAGTGACATTGCATTTTTACTACTTTTGAACTTTATCAGTAATAATATGCTCAAGTTAATTTGGGGGTGGGTAAAATCTTATATGCCATTCTCTGTTTTTATTTGGAGCCACCTTATTCTAGACTTGTATGAAAATCCTTTTGATTTTCTAGAGACTGTGATTGTATTTTGCTATTTACCTAAGCCAGACAATTAGTACTAAGAATAAAATGTCCATCAACTTATGTAATGCATTCTAGAGCAAAACAGGATTTTTGTTGCTGATTACCATCATCACTAATAATTGTGTGACGGGTGTATGTGTGTGTTGTTTTATATATGCACTTGGGAGGGGGTAAAACTGTAGGTCTTATTTCCTCTTCAAAGTTAATGCTACTGACCGGATAGATTTTTGTATGTGTATGTAGGCCTGACTGAGGGGTGTTGTGTAACCAGCAATCTATTCCTAATTGCTCACGTGGGTTTTTGTTTCATTAATAAATACAAGTGGTGCTTCTTTGAATACCTCTGTATGTGTATTTTTGCACAGTCACAAATTGTCTACCTATATAATAAATTTCCACAATTGAAATTGTTAGGAATTCAAAGCAGTGCATATCTTGACTTGTAATACACATTTCCACAATGTTTTCCAAAAAGATTGCACAAATTTAAACTCCCAACAGGCAATTGTGTACCAGTATTGGGTATTATCATACTTTAAATCTATAGCAAGCAATTTTTAAATAATATTCATAAGAACATATAAGCTATGCCAGGGAGTTGGTCACAGAGTCTCTTCTGTGTCACCTCTCGTTAATGTTTTTTGATAGGTTTTTCAGCACTGTGTTTCGTGGCAAGCAGGGTCACGCCAGCTCCTTGATCTGGAGCTTAGTGCTTTTCTCTGAGTGCGACCTTTTTATTCTTACATGATTTCAGTTCATAGAAGAATTGCAAGAATATTACAGAGAAGGTCACTCAGATACCACGTTAACCTTCTTTACCGTATTTGTTTCATCCCTCTCTGTATTTGCACACCACACAATATCTTAACCTGAACCATTTGAACGTAAGAAGTAGACATCATAAACTTAACACTGAAGCTATTGTTTATAAAAATAAGGACATTGCCTTAATAACCTGTACAGTTATTAAAACCAGAACATTTAAATTGATACAATTCTATTTTCTAATCTGTTAGTTTCATTCAGATTTTGTCAGTTGTCTAAATAATATTCTTTGTAGCAGAAGTAAATTCTGGATAGAATGTTGCATTCAGTTATCATGTGTCTTCAGTATCTTTTAATCTGGGCCAGTCCCTTGGTGTTTTGTTTGCCTTTCATAACTTTGATGATTTTAAATTCATAGTTCATTTATTTTCTTAACTATTTCACAACTTAGATTTATGTTTCCTCATATTTGGATTCAGGTTCTGCAGTTTTAGGGCAGTGATACCATTTGCTCTTCTTGATTCATCGTATTAGGGGGCATTTGGTATTGGTTTGTCCCAGTCAATCTCTTGATACATGAAACTGGAGTAGTTTGCTCATTGTCTCGTTGCCACCTTTTGCTGAAGCCGTCCATAGGTTTTAAGATGCATAATTTTCATATAAGATTTTTATATGTGATGTTAATGGATGTCATTGTTCTCACAACTCAATTGTGCCATCTGGATAATGGGCTTGTGGCTATTGCAGATTTAATGTGGGAAAATCCTGGTATGGATTTTTGGAAAGGTACCCTTGACCTGGATAGACCCAAAAGGCCAGATAGTGAAACTAGCTGGAGATGATGGTCTCAGTCATTTTGCATTTTTATATCTTTCTACTCTTCCTGATTCATTACACAAATGGCTGGTAGTTCGTTATAAAGTTAAGTTTATTGCTGTTTTTCATCGAAAACTAAAAGGTGGAATAAATGAACTTTAAAAACTAAGGAAACAGTACCTTTCACATGTTCTACCAAGTAGAGGAAGGGGGGGGGGCATGTTACTCTACCTGATGAGACCATCTGCAAGCATGGCATGTCTTTGAAATCTACCCCATATGCTATTTGTTCTATTAATGAAACATGTTACATACAGGTGATAGTCCAGGGGAATACACCATGCCTTGGTCATCTTTGTTGGCAGTAGCCAAGGCCCATTGGTTACGTCCGGGAAGTTTTAAGCTACATTGCTGTTTAATGTGGTTCTCACCATAAGAGCAGGTTCAAAACTCTTAACTGACGTACGATGAAGGCTGACATGTCTTGCTCAAAGTTGTGTGACTTAATAGGCTGTTTTCTGACAAGGATAGAGAATGAATAAGCTTTTCAAAGTAAAGGTAAACTACATATTTACTCTAAATACATTTCAATTAACCTCTTCAATCATACGCAATAGGCAGAATACTTAAGTCTTTTCTAAAATTTTTGCTTTTATAAATTATATAGATGAACATCTTGAACATAAATCATCGTCCCACTTGTCCTAATAATAGCATGTAAGTTTCATTAGGGCATAGATTTGCAATCTCTTGTTCCCTGGTGAAACCAAGTACCTGTGCTCATTCCTGGCAGGTGAAAGAAGTAATGAATCTGGAGACAGGGACAGAGCATTGTACAGTCCTTTCCAATTGACTTCTTGTATTTTTTTTTGTGTGTGAGCAAATTACTGAATCTTCCTAGTACCATTTGTTTTGCTTTTCATATTATGTTTTCATAGAATATAGTAATAATGTGTATCACCTACTTGTTTCCCTCTACCAGTAGAATGATCAGGTATGGCTCCTTGAAGGTATAAATCAGGTTTCCTAATTTTTGCTCAATTAAGTGCTATTTGATTTCACTGTCTGAAGTCATAGTTCAAAAATCTAAGTACTTTTGAATTGTATAAAATTTACATCATGTTTACAGCAGATTTTGTATAAGGTTTGCTTTAATTATGAGTTTGGATTGTTCATACTTTCTTTTTGACTTTTTTTCCCCTGCAAGTACTGCATCATTGTTTCTTGCCTTAATTTATTTTAATCTCATTTCTTCGTTAAACAGCAAATTTTTGAAATACGGAAAAATAGAGGAAATTACTTTTAGTTCCACAATCCAAAGGCAGAAGAGTTTCCCACATGACTGGATGTTGCTTTTCCAGCCAGCTGTATTTAAAATATAAGTTCTATTATTGTTATGAGGTTTTATTTTGTTTTAAAGCAGTACAGTTACTAAATTGTTGTATATTTTTTAAAAAAAGGTTTTTCTTGTCTCCTCCCCAACATTGATTTTTGACCTGGTTTTCTCGTGTGAAACATCTGTTAGGCAGAAAAGGTGTTAAGATGGTGAGGATTTGATAACATTTATTCTGTTTGTTTTCAATACGTTTGTGGTCATATACTTCCTTAACAGATGGGTAAATATAGAAGCAACTGTATCTGTTATGGGAGAAAACAATATTGTATCTCCATGGTGAGCAAAAAGGAAGTGTATAACATAATGTAATGTTTACACAGGTTTTTAATTTGAAAATTCTAATGGATTGGAGGATATGTGGGAACCTGAATACTCTTTACAGGTAGGAAGTACTATGTTAAATGACTAAAGAAAATTTTTTTTAAATCTTCACACTTCTAGGATGTGAAAATAGGTTTATTTACATAATTAACATTTCCCCCAGCTCTTCTTATTTTGAATAAAAGAGCATTGTTATTTCAGAAGTGGACACTTGCAAAGTAAAATGAATTTGCTAGCTTCTTAAAATTATGCTTATGACAATAATATATTTTGGATAATATAAATTGCCTTGAGCCATGGCATAATATGAACATTACTAAGTAACGATGGCATATAGATTTTTGTATTCCGTTTGCCAGTCCCAACCTGAGGGAAAAGTGTACAGAACAGAACAAGAAGGAATGGGCATGGATATAATTAATGTTATATAAGCTAACCGTTCCTTGTCACTTAAAAAAAAAAAACAGGCTAGAATCATAACTTTAAATATATAACAAAATTGATTATTACACTTAATTAAAACATTTTATTAGTATGCATAAAATTTCAGAAACCTACTCATGCAAATGAGATAGTAACTACCTCTAATATCAAAAAAAGATAAATTGGATAGCAGTGATTCTTTGTTACAATGAAGAATTAACTCAGTATCTCATGAAATTAAAATTTCCCTAGGGTACAGAATGCTTTAGTGTTTTGTTGTTGTTGTTTTGCTTTGTTAAATGCACCAACACCTATTATGAAAAGAATCTTAAGGAAGGGTGGTCAAAATTTGGTTGGTACAACTTATTTCTGGTTTAGTTGTCAACACAGATCGTGTCAGTGGACACTGTCACACAGTGTTTTATTTCTATTTATGTATTTCACTTTTTTTAAGTAAAAATTTTTTCAGTTACAGTTTGTATTCAATAATACTTTGTATTAGTTTCAGTATACTGACAAAGTGTTCCCCTGATATTTCCAGCACCCGACTGGCACCATACTTATGTATTTTGCCAAGTATAATGTGTACTTTTTTGCCTGATTTTTTTTGAAACATCTTTTTTTTTTAAATCTTTTTAAAAAGATTTTTTATTACTTATTTTAGAGAGAGGGGAAGGGAATGAGAAAGACAGGGAAACATCAATGTGTGGTTACCTCTCAAGTGCCCCCAAGTGGGGACCTGACCTGCAACCCAGGCATGAGACCCGACTGGGAATTGAACCTGCAGCCCTTTGGTTCACAGGCTGCTGCTCAGTCCACTGAGCTACACCAGCCAGGGCTTTTGCCCGATTTTTTGAGGGAAAAGTAAGGATGCAAGTTATATAGGGTAGTACTAATTCCATATCTATATAAATGTTTTTCATTTCTTTTATTTATGCTTATATGTTAAAAGTGTAACTCTAGGAAGCAATAAAGGTATCCATATGCAAAATACCCTGGAATACAATAATCAATTTTGTTTCCAAATATAAATAAATCAAAAAATGAATTAAAAAATTAAAAGTGAAATATTTTTTTTTCCTGGAAATTTGGGCCAAAAGCATAGGTGCATATTATACACGGGAGTGCACTATACACAGCCCGACACTGTAGTTTTTACAATACTATTGACTATATTTCCTGTGTTGTACCTTACACCCCTGTGAAATAGAAACTTGTTTTTAAAGAGATTTCAAATAAAGATAAAAATTTGTATCTGCCCATTTCATCATTCCCTTACAAGAGAAACAGACAGAACTTAATCTTTAAATTTTAATCAGTCTCTGAGTAATTGCTAGCTGCTTTTATTTATGCTGAAAAGTAAAATGTTTTATTGCACAATATAAATACTAAATTATGAATTTTCTTAAGTAGCATTTAAAGTTGTATGTTCTTTTTACAGTAGATAATTCTTATTTTAAAAGGTTTTATTTGTGTTTTAGAGAGAGGGGAAGGGAGGGAGAAAGGGGGAAAAAACTTCAATGTGTGAGAGAAGCATCATTGGCTGCCTGTTGCATGCACACACTCCAACCAGGGACCAGCCTGCAACCCAGGCAGAGGCCCTGACCGAGACTCTAACCCAGTGACCCTTTGCCTTGTGGGAAGTTGCCTGATGGCCAGCCATCTGAGGCCATGCCTGTCAGTCAGGGCTGTAGTATAGAATTCTCGAAGTTTTTGTGTTTAATTTTTTGATTTATTTATATTTGGAAACAAAATTGATTATTGTATTCCAGGGTATTTTGCCTATGGATACCTCTTGAAGTTTTTGTGTTAGTTATACATTAAATTAGTAGTGGAAAATGGACTTTGATAAATGCAGGATGCATATATATATATATATATATATATATATATATATAGTACATTGATATAACTTAACAGGTTTTAATATGTAGGCCTATGAACTTTATTAAATAATTAAGATTGAGTTCAATTTTCACTTTCAGAATTATGCATTGTGAACCTACTAAATACTTGCATGAATTTTCTTGGGAAACCTATTTTTCTTATTCTTCCGACATTCCAATAGATCCAGTAGCCATTACTTTTAGTCAGATGATAGGCATGTGATGGGATATGCATTAAAAAGAGGGCTGGGATTAAAACTTTTGGCACACAACAGTTTTTGGAGGTGCTTTATTATATACTGAAGAAGCAGTTTAATCTTACTGATGTTTAAAAGACTCCTAGCCTGAGGATGGTACCTGATAGAATGGTGCATCGTTGTGAAACGCCTTCAAGCTCAGCAGGCACACAACTGAGTTCTCTTGCTCACACTTCCTGTGGGGGAGGAGTGGTGTTGTGCACACACGCACACTCTGTAATTGCTGGCTTCGTGTAATAGGTATTCCAGAGAAGACCATAGTTAACATTAAGTTGATAATCTAGTTTTGAAAGCATTTCAGAGCAGTAGAAAAGAACATTTACATTTGAATATTGAGTGTAATAAACTAGTCACGTAATAAACCTATATTCGATCCCAGAGCATGCTTGATGTTTGGAGTATTGTTACAGAACAGACGGTGTGGGGAGATACTGTTACCAAATGGGTCCCCTCTCTTCCGGGGTCCCCCTGTACTAGGGTTGCCTTGCTCGTAGCGCTTAGGGATTATGGCTCTCAACATCAGAGTTTGGTGAAAGGGAAAGAGACTATTTATTCAAAAGTTATACAGACTTAGAATGATGACTTAATATGTTCGTTAAAATCCCAAAGTCCCTTAAAACACCCACAAACAAATACAGTCAGTCCTTCCTTCCCCTTTGCCCTGGCAGGCCAGTCTGGTGTACCATGTCTCAGGAAAAATAGAAGTCCGTGGCTTGGCTAGGTCTCCCACAGTCCCCAGAACTATCAGCTGTGTTGTTGTGATCTCCAGTTCTTAATCCATAACCACGTGGTACCTTCTCATGGCCCACCAGCGAGAGTCCTTTCACCCCTTTTCCTTCCCACATCTGCATTCTTCCAGACTGCTGAGAGAGAGCTCCGCATAGCTGGTACATCTTGCTTTCCTGCTTCCTAAGTAAGCCCTGTGGTTAAGAGAACCCCACAACTGCGGTTCCAACCCAAAACCATGTGTTCTGCGTGGCATGGCTGCCCAGCCTGGGTTTAAATCCCAGCGGGAATCTTCCTCTGCATCCCCATTGGAGTCCTCCCACAATCAGCTACACCTGCCAGGATTCCCGTGTGTTTCCAGCTTTTCTGGGCCACCACAGTAAGTCGGTGCAGGTGTGGCCCCGAGGCGTGGAGCAGACCTTTTCCAAGCTCTCTTGCAGGCGCTGCAGCCAGGGGGAGCTTCCTCCCAGTTAGGTCATGGGTCAGAGTCACTCCCATCTCCCTGGTTCAAAACATGGCCACAGCTACTTAACATATATGTGAAACTAACCAGTTGTTGTAGATATGTTAAATAACCAATTTAGTTATGAAGCTGGCCAACTGTTGGCATGCAAAATAACTGAATGACCCCACTCCATGTGTTCCACCCCCCAGTTCAGACTTGTGGGGGTGAGGATATCCTGTATTTTATAATTCCTGGACACCCTGAGTTCTGGACCCTGTTTCAAACCCTCCGTTTGAGGGTGGGGGCCCTGGCTGCACCCCGTTACAGCTGAGCAGCTCGTACTAACGGCAGCGGCATCCTTGGAAAGCTTTGTCTCCTTTGTTAACTCATCTTTGAAATGCTCAACACTTAATCCCTTAGGCGGATTCTGGCCTCACCCCACTTTGTTTTTCTTTATCAAGTTAATTCTGCTCTTAAAATATATATGCAAAGCGTGTTGCTTTTTTAAAAATCCTTGTTCACAGATACATTACTGATTTGAGAGAGAGAGAGAGAGAGAGAGAGGGGAGAGAGAGAGAAGGAGAAACATCGATAGGTTGCCTCCTGCACACGCCCTGACTAGGGATGGAACCCGCAACATAGGTGTCTGGCCCGACTGTGGGTCAGCCTGCAGCCTTTCGGTGCTTGGGACTACACTCCAGCCAAGGGCGCCGTACAGGCCAGGCCAAGGAAGTGTTTTGAAGACGTCTTAACCTTACTGGGTTCTGTAAAATATCCCACGTCTAATCCAGTGAGGCAGTTTTATTTTAATCATATGCTATAATGCTACATTTAATCAGTTTCAAAGGTTCAAAAAATATTTCCTATGAAAAAAAGATTCAGGAATAGATTTTTGCCTGTAATTGCATAACTGCAGTTGTTTTCAGCTTTAATGATGTGACTACTAAAACGTTGTGCAGCTTGTTTTTTGTTTGTTTTTTAATTTAAAAAATTTCATATCCTATAGGATAACATCAAAGAGAATAATAATTAATTCTTAAAGAAATGCGGATTATTTGCTCATTTTTTGGTGCTACTTCAATTAAAGCCACTTTTCAATATTTCAGGGTTAATGAAAACACCAAAATATCTAAAATCACAGACACCTATGTTTATGAATTAGGAGTTCACAGACAATGTCATTATAGCATTAAATTAGGGAACAAACTGAACTGCACGGGGTTCTAAGACTTCTGTCATCAAAGTTAGCAGTTTTGTGGACCATCACAAATACAGAGCAATCTTAAGTCAAAGGAGGCTCCAGAGCCTATAACTGTAATTATGAACAAACAAGCTGCTTACTCAACCTGTTTATTTTATTAACACAAAATTTTATTTTTTTTCCCAAGTGCTATGCCTCAGCCGCCTCTTTCAGAAAGACCTTATTTCCTATTCAAAGGAAATAAGTTGTCTTAAACTTATTTATCTTGGTTAACATCATACTTAATTCCTTTATTTAGTTATTTTGGCTTAACCAGTTATAACTAAAAAAAAAAAACAGTATTACAGTTCACCTTTGAGTAGCATGGGGATTTGGGGTGCCGACCTCCTTCATAGTCAAAAACCCAAGTATAAACTTCTGACTCCCCAAATCTTCACTAATACTTAATGTGGACTGGACAACTTACCAATAACATAAATAACCAATTAACATATTTTATATGTTATATATGTGTGATATACTGTAGTCTGAAACTAAAATAAGCTAGAAAAAAGAAAATGTTATTGAGAAAATGGTAAAAGAGAAAATACATTTACAGTATTTATTGAAAAAATCTATTAAGTTCAAACCCCATGTTGTTCAAGGGCCAACTATAATTACTAACATTTATTGAGTACTTCCTGCATTCCAAATACTATTATATATGTTTTGTATGTAGTAGTCAACATTTAATTCTTTCAGCAACCCCTGAAGTAGTGCGGTCACTGCCCTTTTGCAGAGGTACAAGTTGAGGTCTAGAGAGGCAAATGACTTCAAGGTTATACAGCAAGTAAATACCAAATCGTGGATTTGAACTCAGCCTGTCTTACTCTAGAGCACAGGTGGCAAACACAAGGCCCCGGGGCCAAATCCAGCCCTCCATCTTGCTTTATCTGGCCCAGCACCTTGTTTCTACCGGTGGCAGTGCCGAGCTCTTGCTGAACTGTTAAGGAGCAGTTACTCTTACACAGTCCTAAAACTACATTCGGCCCTCTGAAGGCAACTGTGAGGCTGATGTGGCCCCTCAGTGAAAATGAGTTTGACACGCCTGCTCTAGAGCCTTTCTCTTAACCTCCATGCTGCATTCTAATTCCAGCCTAAATTGTGGTTTCTTATGCTTGTTTATGCTTTTGTCTTTGCCCTTTGCCAACCAGTTGAAATGCTTCTGCGTTAGCCCACTTAGCTCATTTCTTTATGAAGGGGCGCATACCATAAGCTAGTTGAGGTAATCAACATGTGAATTCAAATCTCAACTCTGCCTGCCATTTATTAACTTTGTGACATTGGGGAAATTGCTTTCTACATCTTTAAAATGGGCCAATATGATCAAAGGGGATACTGTACAAAAATGTATAGGTGATTGCTGGCACGTGATAAACACTTGTGAGCTGTATATCTTGGGCTGTGAGGATTGTTCTGGGTGCTGTAGATTGTGTGAGATGTAGGTCTTTGGGTGGGGTTTTTTTTCAGAGTATCTCTGGAAGGTACCCCAAGTCCTCATCTAATCAATGTGCTACCTGCTCAGAGCCTACAGTAAGGCCAACTTAGAATGTGTTGTTTTTGTTCAGGAGCCATTTTTGTGTTTTGCTATTTCTGGGTATAGAGGTTTGTTTATCAGAGGATTTCTTTTTACACTGGTCAGTAGGGTTGAAGTGTATGTTACAAAGGAGATTTCATGGTTTCTAAAAAGCTTCTTATGGAATGTGTCATACAGCCTATTCAATTATTTTTCTTATTTTTTTCCAGAAAATTTGGTGAGCGGCCTCCACCTAAACGACTTACCAGGTAAGCATTCCATTGGTCAGCCTTTCACCCAAACTTTTCATAAAAGTGTTAGGTCCTGTCATTTTTGAAACTATATTAAGTGCTCCTGAAAAGAAGTTACTGAGGTACTGGTATCCAGGTTATAAGCTTATTCCCATCCTCCTTAACCCACACTTCCCCCTTCCAAACCCACCTCCCTCATGAAAATAACATAAGAAGATGTATTTCAAAGGGGAAATGAAAGCTTTGAATAATTACTTCTGTGTAATATAGTTAATATAACAAGGGCAATAATTTTAAAATAGTTTCCTGTATCTGGCTGCATTTAGCCAGTCAGAGTTTGTTGATTATAAGCGGGACTTGAAAGATATTTAATAAATGCTTTTAGAAAATAATTTTATAGAAAACACAAATTTTTATACATTTTATTGAGTCTGTAAATATACTATTTTAATTTATAAATTAATTTTATAATACTTTAACTATAAATGTTAAATTTAAAAGTATTCATCTTAAAAATGATTTTAAAAATTTCTAACAGTCAGTGGTTGTAAAATAAAAAGGAAGACACCAGGTTCCACCGTTTCAGCCATAGAGTTAATGCTAAGCCTGTGTTGTTAGTATCTTTCAAGAAACTGTAGGTATGTATAAACATGCCTGTCTTTTTTTTTTTTTTCAAGTCTCACATTATACTTGACCATTGCTCTCTACCACTTCTGCCTCATTCTCTACATTGTCTTCACATTGCTTTTATTTAGTTTTCACATTAATGACCATTTGGGTAATTGCTACATTATTGTTATTATTAAAAAGCTATTGCACTCAAAGAATGATGGGGACATGCCAGAAAGATTCAAAGGGGGTCAGCTTGAAGAGGCTTCTGTTTAGCCAAATCATGGGCACACTTAGATCATCAAAATAAATAATGATAGTAATGGATTAGAATCCATAGAGTAAAATAGCAGTTTAGAATTTTACACTGAGTTAAAAAGTGATGCAATGAACAAAGCAGAGGAGATAGCTTTTCCTTACAGAAGAAATATGCCTAATAAATGAAAAAGGAATGATGGGACTAGGAAATCACACTTTGGTAACCATTACAATGCTAATGGTATCAGGCAAAAAATCATCAGTGAATGCTTAAACTATTGGTTTAAAAATCTGTTGGGAAACAAGATATTTACATAGTATCTAAGCATGTCCTCACAAAGTATTTATTAATTAAAAGTGAAAAATAGTAGCATGACTGAAAAAACCTGGCAAACACCACCTTAATTAAATGATCTAAGTTAATACCACCAGTGATGGACAAATAAGTGTTATGTGCATCCTGAGAAGGACACAATATTACTTTTGTGGTGTTCTTGCAAAAATTATGTAAACGAAATGTAAAAATAAGGAAACATCAGAGAGAGGTAAATGAGGGGCATTCTGTAAAATAAATGGCATTTACTCTTCAAAATTTTCAAGATCGTGATAAACAAAGACAGGAACGCCAGATTAAAGAAGACCAACCAGACACACAACTACATTCAACTAAATCCTGGACAAGGAAAAACATTTTCTTTTGTTCTAAAGTTGGAGTCGGCAAACATTTTCTGTAAGGAGTCAGTTAACAAACAGGTTGCACTTTTTGAGCCACACCAAGTCTGTTGTGACCTACCAGCTCTTTTCTTATATCCCCATATTAGCTATAGAAAACATGTAAATGAATGGCATGTCTGTTCCTGCTCAACTTAATTTAGAAAAACTGGCGGCCATCCTGATTTGGCCTGAGGGCAGTAGTTTCTCAACACTACTTCCCTTACCCCCAATAAAGGACAATAGTGGGACGATGGCAACACACTGATAAAATCCTATAAATACAAATAGTGTGTCAGTAGTAATTGCATTGTGATTAAAGTATTTTGGGTAAAGGGATTTTATGTCTACAGGGGCTCTTAAATGGTTTAAAAACATAGTATGCAAATATGGTAAAACGTTAACATTTGAGGAATCTGGGAAAAGAGGGACTCTTTTAACTACTTTTTCAACTTTTCTATAAGTCTGTAATTACATACACCCACACACACACACACACATACATACTTTTTAAAAAGTCATTACATAAATATTCCAGATGAAGTAGGCTGGAAAATTTAACTTGTCTCACAGTTTCATGTAAATATATTTTCAGTTACTTATTTTTATACAATATATCTTGAAGAAATTCTAAGTGGAATTGCTTAATTCTCTTATAGGCAATTTAAAATTTAATCTATACATATTTTTATTTCATTACCAGCTGCAGTAGGTTAGAATGATTCATAATAAAATACATTTTGATGAATAAATCAGTTACTTGAGTGGATACCTCTGTAAAAATAGCAATCACTACAGTGATAACAAATATAAGGACAAATTCCTTTCCTTAAATATATACAATAATATAGTTAGGTCCCATCTACTTTATCATGATTTGTCATTTACCCTTTAAGCAATTATCCCTGTTTGGAAAATTTTAGTAGCTTTTAAGACTTCTGCTTCTGGCCAACGTGGAGTAACAGGGACTGGAATTACTACTCTCCGGCCTGAAAGAACTAAAAACCTGGACAAAATATACAAAACAGCAGTTTTCAAGATATGGGACAGCAGGCACAAAAGGACAGTGATCCTTGAGAGACAGGAGACAGATGAGGTGAGCCCTGCGATTGCTCCAGCTTAGTGCCTAGAGACAGTGCCAGGGCGTGACGCAGGGAGGGGAATCCAGGCGGAGCCTGGTGAGCACCTAGAGCTGAGGAGATGGAGCTGGGAACCTAGGGAGGCCGAGGGGGCTAGAATTTCCAGGGCAGAGAACTGGAGGGGAAGGTGCTATGCAGAGTTCCAGACGTCTGCAGAGGGTTCCCTCTGTCCAGCTGAACACTACCACCAGCACGTGTGTGAGGAAGCTACCCAGGTTCGGGGGTGCGGGGGGACCAGCCTTAAGAATTCCTAAAGCTGAGTTCCGGCCAAGATGGAGCCATAGGCAATCGCATTGTGCTTCCTCACACAACCAAGACTGAAGACAACAAAGATTGAGAAACAATTAACAACCAGAACAGAGAGAAATTAATTGAACAGAAGTCGGACTCCAGTACATCCAGACCGGTAAGGAGCGGCGGAGTCGGGAGGCCTGCGAAGTGGGGTCAAGGGGTCCCGGCGGGAAGAGGCGCTGGCTGGCGGGCGTGCAGGGCTCAGACGGCAGCGGCAGCAGACGGACCGGTGGCGGACGCCGGGCGCGGAAGCGCGGAGGTGACTAGCAGACCCAGTGAGGGGCGCAGGGCAGCTGGCTGTCCGCAGCCACACGTTTGCGCACAAACTAAGTGAAAACGGGCAGCATAAACGGGCAGCGCCGCGCATTTCAAAGCTTAAGAGCCCCGTCTGGGAACTGAGGCCGGGAGACTCTCCCAGCCTCACAGGAGACTTCTCGGGGAAGCCCACAGAGTCCGAGAAAGTGCACCAGCCCACCGCCCGGGAGCCAGCACAGCAAGGGCCCAGTTTGCTTGTGGGAGGCCGTGGAGGGGAGGGAAGTCCTAGAGAGAGCGGAGCAAGCGCCATTGTTCCCTCTCAGACCCCGCCCCCACATACAACGTCACAGCCCAGCGACTGGGGTGCCCCGCCCCGTGAACACCTAAGGCTCCGCCACCCTTACGAAACAGCCACAACTAAACCAAAGGAAAATTAAAAAGATGGCTCAAACATATTTGAAAGCCCCAGAACCAATTTTTTTAAGTGACCAAGAAATTGCCAAATTACCAGATGCACAGTTCAAAGCACTGTTGATCAGGAAGCTCACAGAATTGGTTGACTTTGGACATAAATTAGATGAACAAATGCAGGCTAC
>PVIA01016198.1:0-19857 GCA_004024845.1 Tonatia bakeri | reverse complement strand
CCAGAATGGGGAAGTTCTCATTCATTGTGTTTTTAAATAAGTTTTCAATATGTTGCTCTTCCTCTTCCCCTTCTGGTAAACCTATAATTCGGATGTTGGAACGTTTAAAGATGTCCTGGAGGTTCCTAAGCTTCTCCTCATTTTTCTGAATTCTTATTTCTCCATTCTTTCCTGTTTGGTTGTTTCTTTCTTCCTTCTGGTCCACTCTATTGTTTTGAGTCCCAGTTTCCTTCCCATCACTATTGATTCCCTGTGCATTTTCTTTCATTTCTCTTATCATAGCCTGCATTTGTTCATCTAATTTGTGACCAAAATTAACCAATTCTGTGAGCTTCCTGATCACCAGTGTTTTGAACTGTGCATCTGATAGGTTGGCTGTTTCTTGGTCGCTTAAAAGGATGAGCTCTGGGACTTTGATTTGTTCTTGTGTTTGAGCCATCTCTCTCTCTCTCTCTCTCTCTCTCGTTTTTTGGTCTGGTCGAGCCTGTTACAGTAGGGGGCGGAGCCTTAGGCATTCACCAGGGCGGGGAACCCCAGTCGCTGGATTGTGACGTTGTATGTGGGGGTGGGGGTTGAGAGGGAACAATGGCGGTTGCTCTGTTCTCCATGGAACCTCAGTCCCTTCTGCTGCTTCCCCCAAGCAAACTGAGCCCCTCTGGTGCCAATTCCCATGTGGGTGGGCTTGCGCACGCTGTGGGGCTCTCCAAGGACCTCTCCTGTGAGGTTGGGTGTCTCTCCCCGCGCCTCAACTTCCACAGGCATCTGCGATCAGTGTCCCGAGGATCCTGAGTTGTGCGCACTGCCTTGCTTTACAATCGCCGCCTCACTGGGTCTGCCGGGTGCCACCCCTCTGCTGCAAGTGCACTCAGGGTCCACCCGCTGCAGTCTTGCACTCCCCAGATGCCTTATGCGCCGTGTCCCAACTCTGCTCTCTGCACTGCGACCCGCGCCCAGCTGCCCGACTCCGCCCCTCCTACCAGTCTGGATGAATAGGTCTATTTCAACTTCTTGGTTGTCCGACTTCCATTCAAATCAATTTTCTGTCAGTTCTGGATGTTATTCTGTTTATAAATTGTTGCTGTTCCTATCTTGGTTGTGCGTGGAGGTACGGTGTGTCCACCTATGCCTCCATCTTGGCCGGAAGTCCTGTGTTGTTTCTTTCTTCCTTCTGGTCTACTCCATTGATGTGAGACCGAGCTTTCTTTTCATCACTATTGGTTCCCTGTGTATTTTTCTTCATTTCACTTAGTATAGCCTTCATTTTTTCATCTAATTTGCGACCCAAATCAACCAATTCTGTGAGCATCCTGATCACCAGTGTTTTGAACTGTGCATCTGATAGGTTGGCTGTCTCTCAGTTGCTTAAAGGAATGGGTTCTAGGGCTTTCATTTGTTTTTCTGTTTGAGCCATCTTTCTGTTTTTTTTTGTTTGTTTGTTTTTTGGGGGGTCTGGTCGCACCTGTTACGTATGAGGGGCGGAGCCTTAGGTGTTCAGCAGAGCAGGGCAACCCACGTTGCTGGGTTATGATGCTGTATGTGGGGACGGGGTCTGAGAGGGAACAATAGCGCTTGCTCTGCACTCTGCCAATTTCAGTCCCTTTTGCCACTTCCCCCAAGCAAACTGGACCTTTCTGGTGCTGATTCCCATGTGGGTGGGCTTGTGCACCCCGTGGGTCTTTCCAACGACCTCTCCTGTCAGGCTAGGAGTCTCTCCCTGTGCCTCAACCCCCACAGGTGTTTTCAATCAGTGCCCCAAGACTCTATTTCCCAGCACTGGGATCCTGGGTTGCCTGCAGTACCTTACTTCACAATTGCTGCCTCGCCGGGTCTGCCAGTTGCTGCCCCTCAGCCGAGGTTTGCCAGCTGTCGCTTGCGTGTGCAGGGAACACCCTCTGTGGTCTTATACACCCAAGGCTCTTTGTGCCACGTGATCCCTCTGCCCAGCTTCCCGACTCCACCCCTCCTACTGGTCTGGATGAACATGTCTATTTTAACTCCGTGGTTGTCCGACTTCCATACAGTTCAATTTTCTGTCAGTTCTGGTTGTTGTTCTGTTTCTAAATTGTTGTTGTCACTATCTTGGTTGTGTGAGGATGCACAGTGTGTCTACCTATGCCTCCATCTTGGCTGGAAGTCCGAAAATGTTCCATTTCTATGAAGCACAAAAGGTTTTAATTTTGATGAAATTCAACTTGGTTCTTTGGTTGCTTGTGCTTTTAATGTCATATTTAAGAAATCTTTGCTAAATCCATGAACACAAAAATTTATTCCTATATTTTCTTCAAAGAGTTTTATAGTTTTAGTTCTTATGTGCAGATCATTGGTCAATTTTTTAGTTACTTTCTGTGTATAGTGTGAGGTAGAGAGTCCAACATCATTCTTTTGCATTAGTATTCCATTTTTAAAGCTGTATGTGGGTATTTACATCATAATACAGTGTATATATTCTTTTGTATGTGAAATATACTTCATAGATTTAAAGGTACAAATAGGAAACAGTTGTTTCTGAGACTGTGTGGAGTACCCTGTCTGTGGGGAATAAGTTGTAGTGAAATAAGAGACAAATCCGGAAGATCAGTTGGATTTTTTGTTTTTAGCTCAAGCAGCAGGGTGGCACCTTTTACTGAGATAGCAATGAATGCAGAAGGAGTAAGGTTTGGGATGGAGAGACAAAATTATCTTTAGAGTATGTTAAATTTGAGTGCCTTTTCAGCATACAAGTGGAAAAGTTTAAAAAGGCCATTGGATAGTTAATCACAGGAGTTGAGGATAAAAAAGGATATACATTCAGGACTCTGTGACATATGGTTGTCATAAAGTCATGGGTCTGGTTCGGATTACAGGAAAAGGGTAACAGGGGTGTCCAACTTTTGGTGTCTCTGGGCTATACTGGAAGAAGAAGAGTTGTCTTGGGCCACACATTAAATAGATTGTGACACGTAATCACACACACAAAAAAATCTCATAATGTCTTAAACAAATTTACTAGTTTGTGTTGGGCTACATTCATAGCCAACCCAAGCCACATATGGCCTGTAGGCCACAGGTTGGACACTCCTGGAAGAGTATCAAGGACCCAGTTCTAGAGTGTGCCAAGATTTGGAGGATGGGCAGAAAAAGCAATAGGTACCTCAAAGGAGAGTGAGAAGGAGCAGCCAATGATGAAGAAGGAAAATACGAGAGTGGTTTCAGGAAAGCTTAGAAAATAAAATGTTTCAAAAGAATGGCCAAATGCTGCTGACAGATCAACTACAATTTGGAGAGTGAATTAATCATTAGACATTACGAGATAACGATGGTTGGCAACTTCGATTAAGAACTGCTTGTAGGGGAAGCAGGTAAAAGCCTGACAGGCTTTACACGACACACTGTGAAGTGGGATACTCAGGGGCCACCATTTGGTTTATTCACATTTCTTTTTACAGTTCCCTTCAAAGATTAGGAGGCATATTACTGAGTACCCATTTTTCTTAGTGAAGCAATGTCTGTATTGGTTTCAATGTTCACCCTTTATTGTTACATGTATTTAGGTCCATCAGAACTGAATCCAGCATACCCTTCCCAGTCTATGTTATGGCTCACAAAATAGTGCACATAGTGATTAGTGGCTTCCTCCAACTCTGAACAGACTATTTGCTAACATAGGGCAGTGTTTCCTCTTTCAGGTTGAATTCCATTGATATTACACAATGACAAATAAGTTGTCAATGGAATTTTGCTAGTTCCTTGTTTCACTTTCTCTCTAAGCATATTTTCAATAACTTTGCAGCTACTTTTTATAAGTCTTTCAACAATGGCAAGAACTGTTTGTTTTAGCATATAAGGAGTACAACTTTAAATAAAATATCTGTAGTTTTGGCCTCTTTCTGACTTTAACAAAAATAGTTATCTAATTTTGTACCAAATTGTATTATTTTAGTAACAAAAAATGTAATTGGGTTGCCAGAGGTCACAGTGTTTTGTTAGAAGTCGACCTGGAAGCATATTTCACTTCATGCCAAAACTTGACAAAGTTTCTAAGGAAATAACACAATAAGAAAAAATAGCTGGATTGCTAATTTTCAGATATCCACTCTTATACTTCTACTTATATTTTTATTTTTCACATGTTTCCATGAAATTATCACAGTTGCCTCTCATCTAAAAATGGAAGTCTTATTCACTTTTTATATTTGACATTCTGAACTTGAATATTTATTATTTCATCAATATGTTTTTGCTTCAGTAACACACTTTCAAAGTCCTTGATAACATTTTTTAACACTGGATATACGAGACCACACAGTGGCAACCCATGTAAAATTGAAGTGTTATGAAAATATTTTAAACTAAGATGAGTTGCACCTGGTAACTGAATGTTAATGGAGTCACACTGCCAAACACAGTTTTTAAAGTACATGAATATAGTAAGTAGAACTTAAGATTTGAGGACAGTAGTGTAAAGTTAGCATTTTTCATTTTTGAGGGATAATCACCTAAAAGTCATAAGCAAAATGAGAAGAAAATGCCGTGATACAAGTCCATAAATTACAAAAGAAGCATTAAAGTTGAATATGGGAAGATGTTAAGAGTGCATGTTTTAGAAAGGTCTCATGAGATTTAGGGTTTGGGATTGAATATAGGTCAGGGTTAAGTAGCAAAACACACTCCTTGAAGGTTAAGAACATAACTTAAATCTCTTGTGGAGAGCCTAAATCTTTTGTTTCAAAGGCAGGAATGAGATTCACAGGCTGGTTTTGGGAACTTCCCTGGATGGCATAAGATTCCAAGAAGCAGAGAAAATGCAGCAACATGGACAAGTTGTATTTGCAAAAAATAGTCTGTACCTGTGACAATGAGCAGGACCATAAAGCTTGCATTGTGAACATCTCTGTAATGGCCTGTCTCCATTGGCTAGGGAGAAGTCAAGGTCAAACTCAGAAATAAAATTTTGGTTATAAACCAAATTTCTGCTGGCTTGAAAAACAGTAGAGAGTCAGAGTAACAGGAAGCTACTTGGATGGGCAGGATGCCAGGAAGTATAGTGTTGGCCTGAAAAAAGGATTCTTACAGCAAGACAATTGTTTTGGTTCTAAACCTTGGCACGACAACCACTTGAACAAGCTGAACATGGGACGCTCTAAGCAAAATACTCCAAGGAGGAAGTGACCTTGGTGACTAATACAAATAGAAACAAACCTTGTTTGGAAGAAAGCACTCCAAATTTCATTTAGAGGACTCCCCAGATTATGATCAAACAATGAACTAAAAAAATTAACATACACAAGACAATAACCATGAGTGAGAGTCAGTGGAAACAAGAAATTACAGATTTAGATTCCCCAATGATTTCAAGTATTGGAATTACAATTACATGCATACAACATAAAACAGCTATGTGTGAAGTGTTTACATAAAGCATGTAACTTAAAAAAATGAAGATTTAGCTAGAAACATTTTGTAAACGAATGAACAGAAGCATTATGGAAACAATTCCAAAGAAACCAGAAATAAAGAATTTGATTTTTGGTGGCAAAAAAAAAAAGAAAAGAAAAGAAAAAAAATGGAAATCCCAAAAAGCTTAGTGGAGGGACTGACTAGATTAGATAATTCAAGTGAGAATTTGTGAACCAGAAGATGTATCTGAAGTACTGATCTAGAACATAATAAAGAGAAACAAGGAAATGGAAAATATGAAAAAAAAGTAAAGAGATATGGAAGCTAAAATAAAATTGTCAAACACTTAGAGTTCCAAATGGAGTGAGAAAGGAGGAGAGGCAATATATGAAAAGATAATAGTGTGAATTTTCAAGAACTGAGGGAAAACATAAATCCATAGACCTTGAAAGCAAAGAAGAAAAAAATGACGAGATAGAAAAAACTTTTTAAATATAACTCAAGGAAAAATTTGCAGAACTAGGAGACTTGAGTCTTAGAATGCAAAATGGTATATACTGTTTTTAAAATGGTCCCATGTGGTCAACATCAGTATATATCCTGATAAACTTTTTAGATTTAAAAAATAAAGCATTTTTGAAAGTCAAAGAAAATATGTCACTTATAATGAGGAACACTTAGGTCTGCTTCAGATATCTTCTCCACATTCTTTCCTAGAAGACATTGTAGACAGAGTAAAAGAGACAAAATCCTCAAGGAAAGAGGGGTGACTCAGGGATTTTATACTCAGTCATACTGTCACTTAAGTATAAAGGCAAACAGTTTTGAAAACATAAGATCTTAGAGATAGTTCCCATTAACTCATTTGAAGAATATGTCAATGGACACATTTTATCAAAGAGGTGACTAGAAAGCATATGGTAGATAGTATGAGGATTACTGATAAGTAAGACTAAGACTGAGCCAAATGTGGGGGTTATAGTTATTGAACAGAAAGATAAACATAAAGGTAATATAATTAATTAAAATTGGGAAATTATGGAAAGGAGAAGTGTAAAGAGGAAAACTACTAATTTCATTATTGTTTAGAATAGAATATTTATGATACTGTCCAGAGAAAATAGAAGATTAGATATTAGACAAAAATACAAACATTCATAATCATCAGAAGAAATGCACATATAAACATGCAAAATCCCACACAGGCAAATTTTTAAAAAAATTGTTCAAAACATGAACTGTCACAAAATAACATGACATAACCATGATTAAACATATCTTTTATATCGATAACTGTAACTAATTATAATAAGTATAAATAAGTTAAACTCACCCTTAAATGTCATATGGGATACAAAAAAAAAAAATCTACACTGTATAGAGAAACCCAAAACTAAGAGACTCAGAAAAATGGAAAATGAAAAGAAAAAGTGATAAATGAATGAGTAAATCAGACTAGGCTGATGCAAACAAAAGTGATCACAATCTTCATTCCAAATATGACAGAGTTCAGAACAACATGCATTAAATAAGGCAAAGAAGATCACTTTACATGCTTAAATAACATAATTAATAAGATAGAGCTAATTGATGCATGACAAAGTCTGTGATTCTATAAAGAGATATATTTCCTATTTATATTCCCAGTTGAAAAGGAAACCTTGTCCTAGCTGGTGTGGTGCAGTGAATTGAACACCAGCCTGTGAACTGAAAGGTTGCTGGCTGGATTCCCAGCCAGGGCACATGCCTGGGTTGCAGGCCAGGTTCCCATTTGGGGATGTGTGAGAGGCAATCGATGTTTCTCTCCCTTTCTTTTTCCCTCTCTTCCCCTTTCTCTAAAAATAAATAAAAATAAAAATCTTTTAAAAAAAAAAGAAAGGAAACCTTGCCCTGGCCAGAGTGGCCTGGTTGGTTGGAGCATAGTCTAGGGATTGTGGGTTTAATTCCCAGTTAGGGCACATACCCAGGTTATGGGTTCAATCCCCAGGTAGGGCATGTATGAGAAGGCAATCAATCAGTGTTTCTGTTTCTGTTTCTGTTTCTGTTTCTGTTTCTGTTTCTGTTTCTGTTTCTGTTTCTGTTTGTTTCTCTTTCTCTTCCTTTCTCTCTCTAAAAGCAATGTCTTTGGGTTAGGATAAAAAATAAAATGAAATAAAAATTTAAAGAAATAAAAAGGAAACCTTAATACATTCCAAAAAGATAAAAGAGCACAGACAATTGCTTCTTTTTCTAGGAGCAATGTAAGTAACGTGAAAAGGCAAAAGCCCCTACCCACTTGGAAATAAAATATCTTGGGTTAAACAGCTCTTGGCCCAAGAGAAAAATCCAAATAGAGTTGTAGACTATTTAGAAAATAATGATAATAAAAACATTACATATACAAATCAATGTCATACTGCTAAAGCAGTGTTTAAAGGAAACTATTTTAAGTACTTTATAATATGCCACAATAGCAGATATATTGACCTGGATTTATTTAGAATAGCTAGGAATTGTATTAGGAGATCTCAAAAATGTACTACATTTATAAATATATTATTTCACATGCAAAAATAACTAGCAGCAAAATTATAATCCAAAATCAATAGCATTTTAAGAATCAAAGTATCTTTCAAACTCTTATGGTAGCATGCAAAAATGCAAGTCTGGGTATTAGCAAGGCAAGACTTTATTAAGAGAGACTATTGCAGTAAGGAGACACTCGAGGCCTAAGTTAGAAACATTTCTGAGAAGGAATGAGCAGGAAAAACTTTTATATGCAGAGACCACAGGCCAGGTGGTTGTACAAAAGGAAAGTGTGTACCAAAATTGCTGGGGGAAGTCTTGAATTTAGTGAACTGTGTCAAATATTGCAAAACCAGTGAGGTCAAGGCAGGATATTTTAGCTGGTGGTAGGCACATGGGTGGGATTTGGGTCTGAGATGGAGCAAACAAGTCACCATGCAAAAAAGTTTGCATCAAGCGCAGGTCCTAGCCACCCTTTAGCAGATCAAAGTTATGTCAAGCACTGACTTTGACCAGCCTTGTCATTGGCTTTCAGTGTTTGAATAATTTTGGTTTTTAAGCAGAAATAAATTACTTACATTCCAGGTCATAGTGACACAAACATGTCCTAGAATGTGGTTCTACAAATATTCCAGACTAGGTTTTAGCCAGAGGTGAATAAATCACAAGGCAGCTGAAATTTTTCACAAAACTAATAAGAAAGAATGAAAACAAATGAAGCAAGCACCTACATGAAGTTAAACAAAAATCAGCAAAATAAATAAGAAAGCAGAGACAAGAGGTTAAAAAAATAAAGAAAGAAGCTATTTAATGAGAAAACAACAGAAAAAAAGGTAGAATTAAATAATTCAAGAGCTGGTTGCTTGAGGAAAAAATAGATAAACATTTAGCTAAGTTACTTAAGAGCAAAAATATACTTTATGCAAAAATTTGGAAATTCCAGATAAAATGGATTTTTAAAGAAAGTATAACTTACTAAAACTGATCTCCAAAGAAACAATACAAACAAATCAATTACCATAAAAGAAAGTACATAAAAGAAATGTCCCCCAACACAAGAAAGCACCGGGTGCTTTCCATAGCTGGTTAGACTATTTCAGCTATTCCAGTACTTAGAGAAAACTTCCACATCTTTTATCTGAAGCAAGATCATTTCGATACTAAATCTGACAAAGACTATAATCTCACCTAAAAATATTGATAAAACAATACTACATAAAATATTAGAAAAAAGAATCCTGTAATATCTTTAAAATATAACATGACAAAATGGGATTTATTTCATACATACAGAAATGATTAACTATTAGGACATCTATTTTATGAACAGATGTGAGGAAGATCAACTCTACAGACTTTGAAAAACAGTTAACAAAAACTTTTAACATTTTTTTTTAAAGATTTTATTTATTTATTTTTAGAGAGGGAAGGGAGGGAGAGAGAGAGATAGAGAGAAACATCAGTGTGCAGTTGCTGGGGGACATGGCCTGCAACCTAGGCATGTGCCCTGACTGGGAATCGAACCTGCAATGCCTGGTTCGCAGCCCGCGCTCAATCCACTGAGCTACACCAGCCAGGGCAAACTTTTAACATTTTTTAAATAAAAAATATTCATAAAGGAATAATAATAGATGACACGAATCTATTTTAAGATGTAGGCCAGCTTATGTTCAGTAGGAAAATATTAAAAGCAATCGCATTAACAAAAGGTTATAAAAATGATTACTATTATTACCACTCAAACTTTCCTTGCTAATGAAAATATTGTTATAATTTGGGGAAACATTAGAAGTTAAACAATATTGGAAGCAAGGATGCCTGCTCTTGCCACTTGTATTCAATATTATAGTGCAGGTTCAAGCCAGAGAAATTAGGCAAGAAAATAAAATAAAAGACATAGGGTTGTAAAGGAAGAAGTAAAACTATATTTGCAGATGATATAATCATATATAGAGAAAATCCTAGAGATTTCACAGAAAATCCACTAGGGCTAATAAATAAGCTCAGTAATGTCACAGAGATATAAGATCAATATACAAAAATAGTTGTGTTTCTGTACACTAGCAATAACAATTAAATGATAAAATTGAGAAAAATAATTTCAATTTATAATAGCATCAAAAAGAATAAAATACTTAAAAATGTTTGACAAAATTCAACAGTGTCCATCCTTTTGATGTCTCTGGGCCACACTGGAAGAAGAGGAGTTGTCTTGGGCCACACATTAAATACACTGTGACACGTCACAAAAAAATCTCATAATATTTTAAATAAATTTACGATTTTATGCTGGGCCACATTCACAGCCATCCTGGGCTGCATGCATCCTGCGGGCCACAGGTTCAACACCCCTGTCAGATTCATACTGTAAACACCATAATAGTAATGAAAGAAATTAAAGAAGACTAATTGAAAAGATATCTGTGTTCATGGATTAGCATGTCTAATATTGTTAGATAACAGTACTTCCCCAAATTAATGTGTTGACTCAACACGATTCTAGTTAAAATTCCATTGGCAGAAATGGAAAAGTCGATACTCATAGAGTTGCAAGGGGGCCCTACATGGGCAGAGCTGTAGTAATCAAGACAGTGGTCCTGGTATAAGGATAGACATATAGATGAATGGAATAAACTGGGCGTCTAGAAGTAAAGCCATACACTTAGGGTCAATTGCTTTTTGACATGGACTTCAAGACAATTCAGTGGGGGGAAGAATAGTTTTCCAACAAATGGTTTTGAGACAACTGGACATCTACATATACAAAAGAATGAATTGGGAACCTGAGGACCACACACTATATACAAAAGTTAACTCAAAATGGATCAAGACCTAAATCTAAGAGTTAAAATTATAAGACTGTTATAAGAAAACATAGATGCACCTCTTTGTGACCTTGTATTAGGCAATGGTTCCTGAGATACGATACCAAAAGTAGAAGCAACAAGAATAAATAAATTTGACTTCATTATAATTAAAATTTTTGAATTTTGAAGGACACCTGCCAGAAAATGAAAAACATCTTACAAAATGGAATAAAGCATGTGCAAGTCATATATCTGAAAAGGAACTTATATCCTGAATATATAAGGAAATCTAACAATAAAAGACAACCCAACTGAAAAAAATGTACAACGTATCTAAATGAACATTTCTCCAAAGAAGGTGCACAAATGGCCAGTGAGTACATGAAAAGATGCCTGACACCACTAATCACTAGGAAAATGCAAATCAAAACTACAATGAAATTTTTAAAAAGGACAATAAGAAGTGTTGGTAAGAATGCAGGGAAATAGGAACCCTCATATATTGCTGTTGGAAATAAAAAATGGTTCAGTGACTGTGGAAACAGTGACAATTTGTTAAAAAGTTAAACCTACAGTTACTGAATAACCAAGCAATTCTTCTCCTAGTTACATATCATAGAGAAATAAAAATACATATCCTCATACAATCTTGTACACAAGTGTTCATAGCAGCATTATTTAGGATAGCCAAAAAATGTAAATAACTCAAATGTCCACCAACTGAATAAATAAAAAATACGGTAAATACATTAAAATGGAGTATTATTTTCCCATAAAAAGGAATGAAGTTCTGCTACATGCTACAAAATGGATGAACCTTGAAAACATTATGCTAAGTGAAAGAAGCTATGCACAAGAGGCCATGTATTGTACGATTCCACTTACATGAAATGTACAGACTGGAAACCCATAGAGTTAGAAAGTAGAGGTGGTTGCCAGAGGTTAAGGCGAGAGAAGAATGGGAAATAATTATTAATAGCTGTGAGATTTTATTTTGGGGCAAAAAAATGTTCTGAAGTTAGGTAATGGTGATGGTTTTATAATCTTGTCTTTATACTAAAAATCACTAACTTACACACTTTAAAATTGTGTATCATATTTTATCAATTATAGCTCAAAAAGTATTGCTAAGCTTTCAGTTTTTTATATGGTAATAAGCTTTTCAAAAAAGAAAAAGAATTATTTGGGGGAATGGAACTGATAAATTTATAAATTATGTATAGATGTTATGATTATATATCTGGAAAATCTGAGAGAAAAACACAAAATTTTACAGGTCATAAGAGAACCAGGTGGATTGGTATGAAATTAATATTTAGAAATCAGTCATTTTCATATGTACAAACTTTAAGTAGTTGAAAAAAATCTATTTACAATAGAAATGAAAAAAAAAAGAATTCCTGGGAATAATCTAACAAGAAATGTACAAAATCTAAATAAAACGTTTAACTCACTACTAAGGGAAACAAAAGAATTTGAGCAAATGGGAAGGCAAAATTTACCTGTGACAGGCTGACTCAAGATCATACTGCATAAAATTCTTCCTAAATTAATCTATAATACCTCCCAATTCTAAGTATTTTTTTCAATCAAATTCTAAAGTTCATATAGAAAAATTGAAAAATCAGAACATATCTGATGAATAAGAGAAGTGACAGAGAACTAGTCAAACTAGAGAGTAAAATCTATTTTGTTATTTTTTCTTTTTCTATTACATTTATTGGGGTGACATTGGTTAATAAGACTATACATGTTTCAAGTGTATGATTCTATGATACATCATCTATATATTGTATTGTGTGTTCACCACCCAAAGTCAAATCTTCTTCCATCACCATATATTAGAGCCCCTTTACCCTTTAGTCCCCCCACCCCTTCCCTCTCTCTGGTAACCACCAAACTGTTGTTTGTGTCTATGGGACACTTTGGTTGTTTCCACATCTTGGCCACTGTGAATAATGCTGCAATGAACATAAGGGTGCATATGTCTTTACAAATAAATGTTTTAAAAATTTTCAGGTAGATATCCAGAAGAGGGATTGGTGGGTCGTATCATAACTGCATTCTTAATTTTTTGAGGACCCTCCATACTGTTTTCCATATTGGCTATACCAGTTTACATTCCCACCACAACCTCTCCCACACTTGTCATTACCTGTCTTGTTGATAGTAGCCATTCTAACAGGTGTGAGGTGGTATCTCATTGTAGTTTTGATTTCATTTCCCTAATAGCTAGTGAAGTTGAGCATCTTTTCCTATATCTGTCAGCCATTTGAGTGCTTTCTGGGAGAAATATCTGTTCAGGTCCTCTGCCCATTTTTTAATTGAATTGTTTGTTCATTGTTGAGTTGTAAAATTCTTAATATATTTTGGATATTAACCCCTTGTTGGAGCTAGTGTTTGCAAATGTCATCTCCCATTTGGTTGGTTGCCTTTTTGCTTTGCCAGTGGTTCCTTTTGCTGTGAAGAAGCTTTTTAGTTTGATATAGTCCCATTCATTTATTTTTGCCTTTCCTCCCTTTGGAGTCAAATTCATAAATGTTCTCTATGACTGAGGTCCATAAGTTTAGTACCTACATTTTCTTGTATGTAATTTATTGTTTCAGATCTTATATTTAGGTCTTTGATCCATTTTGAATTAACTTTTGTACATGGGGACAAACTAATCTAGTTTCATTCTTTTGCATGTGGCTTTCCAATTTTTCTAGCACCATTTGTTCAAAAGGCTTTCTTTTCTCCATTGTGTGTTTTTGGCCCCTTTGTCAAAAATCATTTGCCCATACATATGTGGTTTTATTTCTGGGTTCTCAGTTTTGTTTCATTGGTCTGTGTGTCTGCTTTTCTGCCAATACCATGCTATTTTATCATATTTCTGGAGTATAATTTGAAGTCAGGAAATACAATACCTCCTGCTTTGTTTATTTTTCTCAAGATTGCTTTGGCTATTCAGGGTCTTTTGTGGTTCCATGCAAATCTGATGAGTATTTTGTTCTATTTCTTTAAAAAAATGAAAGCTCTGGGAGAGGGTTAGGGGGTGGAGGGATCGAGCAAAATGGAAAAAGAACTCATGGACATGGACAACAGTGTTGTTATGCAGGGGCCAAGGGGTATAAAGGGGACAAATGGTAATGGAATAGATACAATAAAAAAAGACAATAAAAATTTAAAAAATAAAAATAAAACTGGAGTGTAAAAAATTAAAAATGACATTGGGATTTTGATGGGGATTGCATTTGATCTGCATATTACTTTGGGTAATATGGCCATTTTAACTATATTGATTCTTCCAATCTGTGAACATTAGAATATCTTTCCGTGTCATTGTGTCTTTTCAACCTCTTTTAATAATGCTTTGTAGTTTTCAGTATATAGGTCCTTTGTATCCTTTGTTAAGTTTATTCCTAGGTATTTTATTCTTTTTGCTGCAATTGCAAAAGGATTTGTTTTTTAAATTTCTTTTCATGAAATTTTGTTGTTAATATACAGAAACACAGGGGACTTCTGTACATTGATTTTTGTATCCTGCAACTTCACTGTATTTGTTCATTGTTTCTAATAGTTTTTTGGTGGAGTCATTAGGGTTTTCTATGTACAGAATCATATCATCTGCACAAAGGGACACTTTTACTTCTTCAGTCACAATTTGGATGCCTTTTATTTGTCTGGCCTTGTTGCTCTGGCTGGGATTTCCAGAACTATGTTGAATAAAAGTGGTAAGAGTGGGCATCGCTGTCTTATATCTGATTTTAGAGGAAAAGCTTTCAGTTTTTCACAATTGAGTTGAGAGGGTTTGGCATATATAGTCTTTATTATATTGAGGCATTTTCCTTCTGTACCCATTTTAATGAGTGTTTTAATCATACATGGATGTTGTAGCTTATCAAATGCTTTCTCTGCATCTATTGATAAGATTATATGATTTTTATCCTTTGTAATGAGGTGTTACATTGATCAGTTTGCATATGTTGAACCATCCTTGAACCCCCTGGATTGAACCCCACTTGATTTTTAAAAAAAATTTTAATGTATTGTTGAATTTGATTTGCTAGTATTTTGTTTAGGATTTTTGCATGTGTATTCATCAGAGATACCAGCGCACAGTTTTCTCTTTTTGTGAGATCCTTGCCAGGTTTGGTATCAGGGCTATGTTGGCTTTATAGAATGTGTTAGGAAATGTTGCCTCTTCCACTTTTTGGAAGACTTTGAGAAGAATAGGTATCAAATCTTTGAATGGTTGGTAGATTTCACTAGTGAGGCCACCTGGTCTTAGATTTCTATTTATTTACATATTGTTAAATGTTTACTTATTAAATGTTAATCTATCCTAATATTTATTTTCTTTTTTCCCCCACTTTGTCCCCCTTCACACAGCACCCCCACATTTCCTCAGGCAATCTCTACACTGTTGTTCATATGGATGTGGTTTCTTTAATTTTGTAGTTGTCAGACTTCCATTCAACTTGATTTCTGACCTTTCTGAGTGCTGGTTGTTCTATATTTTAGCTGTAATTTTGATGTGGTTGTGCGAGGAGGTGAGCCATGTTTACCAATGCTGCCATCTTGACCAGCAGTCTGGACTTTTATTTATTTTGAGATGTTTGATGATTGCTTTAATTTTCTCACTGTTGATGAGTAATTTGGATTTTCCAGTTCTTCATGATTCAATCTAGGAATGTTTTATATTTCTGAGAATTTATCTATTTCTTTTAGGTTATTGAGTTTGGTGGCATGTAGTTTTTCATAGTATTCCTGTATGATTCCTTGTATATCTGTGATGTCTATGGTAACTTCTCTTTCATTTCTGTTTGTTTATATGAATCTTTTATCTTTTTCCCGTAGTGAATTTAGCCAGGGGTTTGTCAATTGTATTAACCTTTCAATGAATCAACTCTTTGTTGTATTATTTTTTTGTATAGTCTTTTTGTTTTCCATTTCCTTCAACTCTGCTCTAATTTTTATTATTTCATTCCTTCTGCTGATTTTTGGCTGCTTTTGTTCTTTTTCTAGTTTTAAAGATGCCATGTTAGGTTGTTTACTTGAGATTTATTTTGTTTCTTGAGATAGGACTGTAATGATATAAACTTCTCCTTTTTTGCTGCTTATGCTGCATCCAGAAGTTTTGATAGTCTGTGTTGTCACTCACATTTGTCACTATATAGCTTTTGATCTTACCTTCTATTTCTTCTTTGATCCAGTCATATGTTAGTAGTATATTGTTTAAACTCCACATATTTGTGGGTTTCTTTTCTTTCTGTTTGCAGTTGATTTCTAATTTCAAAGCATTGTGGTCAGAGAATGTTCTTGGCATGCTTTCAATCTTCTTGAATTTGTTGAGGCTAGTTTTGTGACCCAACATATTGTCTATCCTTGAGAATGTTCCATGTGCATTGGAGTGAATGTAAAATCTGATGTTCTGGGATGGAAGGCTCTGTAATGTCAGTTATGTCCATATGGTCTAAGGTGTCATTTAAAATTGATATTTCTGTTTGGATGATCAGTGTGGAACTGTCAATGGAGTATTTAAGTCCACAACTATGATTATGTTTTGATCAGGTTCTCCCTTCACTTCTTTGGTGTCAGTTGTTATTTCTCCTCTTTTATTTCTGATATTGTTTATTTGAGTCCTCTCTCTTTTTTTCTTGATGAGTCCAGTTAAAGGCTTGTCAACGTTGTGTATCGTTTCAAAGAACCAGTTCTTGAATTTACTGATTTTTTGTGTCATTTTTAGACTCTTGTTTATTTCTGCTCTGATCATTATTGTTTCCTTCCTTCTACTTACTTTGTGCTTTGTTTGTTGTTCTTTTACAAGTTTCTTTAATCATAAAGTTAGATTTTTTGTTTGACCTTTTTTTGTTTTGTTTTGTTTTGTTTTGAGATAGGCCTGTAATTCTATGAATTTCCCTCATATAATTACTTTCCTTGTGTCCCACAGATTTTGGATTGTTATATTCTCACCTTCATTTGCTTCAAGGTATCTTTGCATAATTCAATGGTCTCATTGTTAACCCATTCATAACTTAATAACATCTTATTTAACTTCCATGTCTTTGTGTGTTTTTCAGTGTTCTTCTTGTGATTGATTTCTAGTTTCATAGCATCAAATTCAGAGAAGACACTTGATATGATTTCAATTTTCTTAAATTTATTGAGACTTGTTTTGTGTCCTAACATGTGATGATCTATCCTAGAAAATGTCCCACGTGCACTTGAAAAGTATGTATATTCTGCTGCTTTGGGGTGAAATGCTCTGAAGTTATCAATTTAATCCATTTGATCTATTGTATTGTTTAAGGCTGCTGTCTCCTTGTTGATTTTTTGTCTGGAAGGTCTATCCATTGAAACCAAATGGATGTTAAAATCCTCAACTATGACTGTATTTCCGTTGATATCTGCCTTTATGTCCATCAATATTTGCTTTACATATTTAAGTACTCCTGTGTTTGGTGCATAAATGTTTATTAGGGTTACATCCTCTTGTTGGATCATTCCCTTTATCATTAGTATCCCTCTGTGTCTCTTACTGTAGCCTTGATTTTAAAGTCTATTTTGTTGGATATAAGTATTGCTACCCCAGCTTTGTTTCCCCTTTTCATTTTCATGAAATATCTTTTTCCATCCCTTTACTTTTAGTCTGTGTGTAACTTTCAATCTGAAGTGGGTTTCTTGGAGACAGCATATATATGGGTCTTGTTTTCTTATCCATTCAGTTATCCTATGTCTTTTGAATGGAGCATTTAAGCTATTTACATTTAAGGTGATTATTGATAGATATGTATTTATTGTCATTTTAAATGTAAACTATTTTCTCTGTTTTTCTTTTTCTTCTTCTTTTTCTTAAAGCAAGCCCTTTAACATATACTGTAGTACTGGTCCAGTGTTAACAAACACCTTTAACTCTTCTTATCTGGGAATCGCTTTATTATTCCTTCAACTTTAAATTTTTTCCATTTATTTATTTATTTATTTATTTATTTATAGAGAGGGAAGGGAGGGAGAGAGAGAGAGAGAGAGAGAGAGAGAAACATCAGTGCGTGGTTGCTGGGGGACATGGCCTGCAACCTAGGCATGTGCCCTGACTGGGAATTGCACCTGCGATGCCTGGTTTGCAGCCCGTGCTCAATCCACTGAGCTACACCAGCCAGGGCGTATTATTCCTTCAACTTTAAATGACAGCCTTTATGGGAAATAACCTTGGTTGTAGGTCCCTGTTTTTCATTGCCTTGAATAATTCATGATAATCCCTTCCAGCTTGAAATGTGTCTGTTGAGAAATCAGTCAACAGTGTAATTGGAGTTCTTGTAGGTAACCACCTGCTTTTCTCTTGCAGCTTTTAGGGTTCCCTCCTTGTTTTTAAGCTTTGCCATTTTAATTATAATGTGTCTTGGTGTGGGATTATTTGGGTCCAACTTGTTTGGGACTCTCTGTGCTTCCTGGACTTGTGTGTCTTTCTTCCACCAAACTAGGGAAGCTTTCAGTAATTATTTCTTTAATAAGGTTCTTATATCTTGCTCATTCTCTTCTTCTGGTATTCCCAGGATGTGGATGTTGTTATGCTTCATGTTGTCCCAAATAATTCTTAAGCTCTCCTCATTCTTCTTAAATCTTTTTTCTTTTTGCTGCTCTGCTTGGGTGTTTATTTCTATCTTGTCTTCCAAATTGCTAATTCAATCCTCTGCTTCATTTAACCTACTGTTCATTCCTTTCAATGTACTGTTTATTTCAGATAGTGCATTCTATATTTCTGATCAATCCTTTTTTATGGTTTCTATGTTTTTTTTATGCTGTTGAGTATCCTTATAATCATTACTTTAAACTCTCTATCTGATAAATTGCTTGCCTCCCTTACATTTAGTTCTTCTTCTGGAGGATTCTCTTCTTCTTTCATTTGGAGCATGTTCTTTTATCTTCCCATTTTGGCTGCCTCTTTGTGTTTTTTTCTGTGTGTTAGGTAGATCTACAAAGACTCTGGTGTAACCCTGTGTCAGACCCTGCCTGTGACTGGTCCTGGGCAACCTATTTGGAGCTATCAGTGATCTACAGTTTGTGGTTCCCTCTGCTGGGCCTAGTTGTGTGCACCAAGAACCAGGCTGAGCACCATCTGGTTTTTATCAGCACTAGGCCCTGGGGAGTGTCAACTAAAGCCTCAGAGCTACCAGAGATCTGCAGAGTTGTTAACCTAGTCACTGATATTGCCTCAAGCTGTATTCAGCAGCCTAGCTTAAGCTCCACTGGGTGTGGCAGAATAATTCCTGCAGGCAGGGCTATTACTTCCCCTCAGGCTGATGCCACCTGGAAGGGACTGCTCTGCCTGAGAAAGACGACTTCTGCAGTATGGGAAGTGACTCTGCACAGGGATCCTGGCAGCCATTCCCTCAGTTTTCTCCCCAGAATCACCAGCCCCAGACTCCTCACACATCTCTAGTCCACTCTGTCCTCCCTTTGCTGGAGTCCAGTGTAAGTAGGTGCAAATGACATTTTATTCATTGGCCTTTTAGGAGGCTCTCTACATCTCCAGCTTTTCTTCCTGGCAAACAGAAACCCTGTTCCTTTTCACAGCTGGATGTTATCTGGGTTTCTTTCCTGGCTCTGGTGCTGTAGGATGGGCAATCCCAGCTTGGGGTTTATTCGACACTTCTCAGGGAGAACCTCCCCGATACTCCACCCCGGCACTGAAATATCCCTCCAGTTCTTCAGCTGCCACCCGTGGGAGCCCCACCAGCTCTCCTGCATCTCCTCCACACTCCCTATCAGTCACTTTGTGATAAAGTGGTTTCTTTTGCCCATCCTTGGTTATAAGGCTTCTCTTCAGCTGATGGTCAGTTGGTTATTCAGGATGATATCTCTACAGTTTTGTTATAATTCCAGTTTGGGTCTATGAGGAGGTTTGAACAGCTTCCACTTACTCCTTTGCCATCTTGGATCCCTCTCCCTTTAGTTCTGCTAGTAGTTGCTTTGTATATTTTGTTGTTCCCTGATTCGGTGCATTAAGAAATGTTGTGTCCTTGGTATAGTGTCCCCTTTATCATTATAAAATGTCCATCTTTGTCTCCTTTTAGGTTTATCTTGATATTTATTTTGTCAGATATAAGTATGGCTACACCTGCTTTTCTGTACATGCTATTTGCACGGAGAATCATTTTCCACCCTTTCACTTTTAGTCTCTTTGTCT
>PVIA01016197.1:0-19866 GCA_004024845.1 Tonatia bakeri | reverse complement strand
GTGTTAGATATTGGGGGAGATTTCGAGTGATCCCAACAACGCTGCTAGTACACGGTAAGATCACAGATGTTAGCGATTATTATTTCTAAGAATCCGACACCCCACTTTCTTTTTTAAAAGATTTATTTATTTTTAGAGAGAGGAGAAGAGATGGAGAAAGAGAGGGTGAGAAACGCCGACGTGAGAGAGAAGTCACCTGCTCTCACACGTGCCCCTGCTGGGGACCGACCCGCAACCCAGGCAGGTGCCCTGACCGGGAGTCAGACCAGCCACCTCTTGCTTTGTGGGACGAAACCCAACCGACTGAGCCACACCGGCCAGGGCTCGAGCACCCCACTTTCCTCTCAGATAGAGCCTCTCTCACTACACATCATTCAAACGGGAAAGCACATAAAACTCTGTCTTCTAAACAATAATTTTTCAGAGGGTGGGGATGGAGCTCAAGACCAGAGCCTCTGTGGAGCACAGAACACACAGTTACTGCACCCACTCCTTTTAATCAGCAATCACCTGACACATGCCTCCCGAAGGCAAGAATACTGAAAACACCCAGACAATAAACAAAATATTTGCAGTAAAAAACAAGTCACCAGGGCCTGCCTGTAAGGGGGTGGGGAGGGCGGGAAAAAACGACTCCTGTCGTGAACCCCGAATCTGGAGGTGAAGCCAGGGCCACCGGACGCCATCTGCAAGACACCAAGAGAGGTTCCTGCCCCCACTGTCCCCAGACGCCTCCGGGTCCAGCCCCTCTGCCGACCCCACCACCACCCGCACCCATCCCCATTACTCTGCCACGAAAGAGATCTTGCAAAGAGACTGGAAAGTCGAAAGTCGAACAAGCATTCAGTTCTCTTCTCCCTGTGTAAGAATAAAGGCCGAACGCACAGAATCGCTTGTAATAATGAAAACTGACCAGAAGCAGGTACTTACTGTCCCTACAACTCAACTCAAAACCGGCAATTTTGCTTCCACAGCCCCATGCACAGGACGGCTCGTTTCTGAAAAGCTGTCTCACAGACATCCCGGTTAGAGAGATGCATTTGAAAGCCACACGCCTGCTGAATCTGTGCAGGGCTCCTCGTTTCCAAGAAAGTAAATGGCCCTGACAGTGCGGCGCAGGGGTGGGCAACGGCCCACACGGCGGAAGGGGGTCCTCAGGCCGATTCCCGGTCAGGGCACATGCCTGGGTAGGGGGTTCGACCCCCCGCCAGGCATGCGTGGAAGGTAGAGGTGCCCAACTGATGCTTCTCTCCCTCTCCTTCTCCCACCCGCCCCCCTCTCTCAAACGAAATCAATAAACTTTTTTAAAAGAGAAAGTAAATGTTTTAAGATTGTAGGTCTCACGTGTTTAAGAAAACAGGGGCGCACGACTGCTACAGAGGGAGAGCCAGGGCACACGGAGGGCAGCGCTCTGAAAGAGGGTCTGCTTCAACAAGTGGGGCGGTGGGTCTCCCGGACACTGACACGCTTTGTGCGGGAAAAAGAGGTAAAACCCCAAAACGGGGGGGCTAATCTCTCACAGAATCCAAGTTAGAAGAAGGGTCCAACGATTTCAAAAATTACACAAAAAGAAGCCAGACACCCCCCCGCCCCAAAAAAAGGATCCAACATCTAGTTGAAAAAAAGATGGGAGTGGATAATTTATCAAGCGCTTGCACAACCTTAAAAAAATGATATGTGTTAACCCTCAAAGACTAGGTTTCTGGGTGTTTGTGTGAGCCCATGCCTCTTCCTCCAGCTCCAGCTGAAACGGGTACCAAGAGCACAGCAGTACAATCAGAATCCAAAGGTGACAACGTTTCAACTGTGATGCGTGTTAAGTCAGGTCTCTGCGTCATAAATAACTGGCACCACTGATAACCAAGTCTCTTCGCTTCCCATGGTTCCTTGCCCGGTGCCACGGACGTACCTTCACAGAACAAGGACGTTCGTGTATTTGCAGGGAGCGGGACAGCTGACAGCAAATTTCACCGCAAACAGGGCCGACGGCGATTGCCATGCCGTGGCCGCAGAAAAGAGTTAACCACATACTCGTGCGCACAGTACAGTATTTCTGCTCGGCTGCTGACTTTTCTGTTTGTAAATGTCCTGCCAGAGATTTTAAACGGTGATTTGCCTGGTGCAGTCCTTTTCAGTAAACTATGGAGGGACTAATATCAGTGTCTTACTTTCTATCTACAGAAGTCACAGAAAAGTCAACACAAATCTGTAACACGGACAAAGCAGTACCTCATGGCGTCCTCGGAACGGGGCCAGGCCTCAGCTCACATCCCACCAGAAGCCAGGCAAACATTTTGAGCAATCCTGGCTGTGAGGTCATGACGACGACCTCACAAGCAGGGATTCTGATGCTGGTCTGCCCGGAGGAGGCAACCTCAGCCCCTGGAGGAGAAGACCCACAGGGTCCTGTCTCCCTGGGCCAGGAGCTGGGGACTCGGAATGCACCTCCTCCCGACAGATGCCCCTCCCGTCTCCATCAGCAGTGTCTCCTCGCTGCCCAGGGGCACAGCCCACCAGGCAAGCGGAGAAAAGCACATCGCCCAGGACCTGAGCCCACCAACCAGGTAAGGTGCGTCTGCACATCTCACAAGTTTTCACTCACATTCAGGGTGAGACGCATTGTCTTAGCGTTCTCTCCTCGCAAATTAAGCTGGACTTACGAATTCTGAACACTAAGCAGGAAGCAAGCACCGAGTTAAATGTTCGCCCTGCCTCACCACCCTGATGTGTCACTGAGTTCACAGCCTCAGCCTCTCCTCTGCTCACTAAGAGTGAGGACTGGGACGAGTAAGCAAGCTCACTTAAAAACTGCCGCAAGGGCGGGCCCTCACCACAGCTAGGCGACGGCAGGTCTTCGCCGAGAACAGGCAACATCGCCAGGGCGCTGTGGTCATGCCGTTTCCCCCAGCCCCACCAGAGCGGAGGCGTTTGCAGGCCAGCACAAAATAAGTGAAAGTTATTGCTAGTTCTACATGGTTAAGAAGTCTTAACTTGGGGGGGAAGGTAACACAGGATTAGTAATAATTATCTCCAGGTGCTGGGATTATGCTAGTTTTTATGACTTCTCTGTGTTTTCTTGGGTTTCTCAAATATTATTTAATGAACAGGCATAATTCCATAAGCAGGAAAAAGATTTAATGATTTCTGAGCTACAATGAAACGGCTTCAACGGGGGACTTAGGAAGCCGACTTTACTGGGCTGCTGTCTACACAGGAACGTCACATGCGACACAAGGCCAGTGGGAGGCGCATGTGCGGCGGGCAGGTGTGCGCCAAGCCCATTCCTTCTGTTCTGCAGTAACGGGCGGTACTTCCCAGGTCCCTCGGCAGCTCAGTGTGGCCACGTGACTGAGGTCCAGCCAATGGAATGAGAGGAGCGTGGGGGGGGGCGGGCGCTGGTAGGCCTCATCAGTAACATCTCCGCATGCGCAGTCCCCCGGCTCGCGGCCCTTCCAATGGCCCGCTAAAGATTTACTGGGCACGTGGACCACGTGGATCGAGGTCGGCCGGGTTACAACGGGGAGGAAGCCTGAACCCCTGAATCCCTCCTCCCCACTTCTTTATTAGGAAAAACCTACCTTGGACTTTTCCATGTCTGAAAATAAACTTTTATCTGTAAGTCACTAAAATTAGTGGTGTCTGTGAACAGCTGCTAGCCTATCTTACCTAATGCAGCGGCAAAGAGCTGGAAACTCTTAGAGCTTTGGAATCATGCAAGTAAACCGGGAATCGGCTACGTAAACTGCTCAAAGAAATTTCCAGGATGAGCACCTGAGATGAAAATGCTTCATACCACAAAAAGCATAATTATTCAAATAATAAATGAAAGCACGATCGTTTCTGGAAAGCAAAAAGACATTTTCCTGGCAGGAGCAAAAAATGTTTAAAGAACAAATTTGGTTACAGCCAGCTCCAACGTATGTAAGACTGATGGGGAGCTGATAAACGCTGAGTTGGGTGGGGGTTCTGTTCTCCCTCCTTCTGTGTATGTTTGACACCTGCCACACGAGGTTTTTACTGTAGAAGATGTTTTAGTAAAATCCAAACCGCACTGCCTTCTCAACCCCTCATAACCCTGCAAACGCTTAAGCAATTTATAGAAATAACAGGTTCTCCAAAGCAAGCCGTTCCCTCACACATGCATGGTGCAAACTGTGGTCAAATAAAACGGAATAACTATTCATAATTTTTCTCTGATTTCTGAGGTTTTACTTAGTTTTTGTTTTGTTTTGTTTTGTTTTCAGCTTACCCATAAATTTGTGGCTTCAAAAAACAAATGTATTACCCTGGCTGGTGTGGCTCAGTGGACTGAGTGCCAGCCTGTGAACTGAAAGGTCGCTGGTTCGGTTCCCACTCAGGGCACAAGCCTGGGTTGTGAGCCAGGTCCCTAGTTGGGGGCTCGTGAGAGGCAACCGATCGATGTATCTTCCCCATATTAATGTTTCTCTCCCTATCTTCCTCCCTCCCCCTCTCTCTAAAAATAAATAAATGAAATCTTTTTTAAATGTGTAAAAAGAAAGACCCTGAATTCTGTCCCAGAGGGGTGACCCTACACAAGTCTACAGCCCCTTCCCAGGCCCTGACGTCCCTGTCTACAATCTGAGGATACCGAAGAAATAGGATCCACTTCTAACTCCATCCTTCTGTGGTTCCACTGTTTTGGATTTCAAATCCACAAACTCAAGTGGAAGGGCAAAGATTCAAAAGTGAAAGGCAAGCAGCTGTGGCTCTGAGGATGCCAGAGTAGGCAGAGCCCTCTGCCATCAGCGAAGCAGAACCTGGATCTGATAAGACCGGCTTCTAGCAAGCACAGCATCTCCTGGGACTCTGAGCCTGGCGTTGTGGTTGTGTCCCCTGAGGCAAATCACGTCTCCACACTTGACCTTAGCCCCTTTCCAGTCCATCTGGTCCCTTCAGCAAAGCGAACACACTCCTTTATTTACTGCATCTGGAAACCCTGCTGGGAGGCAAAGGAGAGTGAGGGACTGGCTGTGAATTTAACGTGCCAAGAAAGAATTTCACTCGGCCCCCAGAAGCAGGCTGCGAGCCGCGGCAGCAACCTGGGGAAACCAGCGGCGGGCAGGTAAGGGGCTTACCTGTAGGCAGCTGCACTCTGAGACTTCTGTGCTCCCTTCTAATCCTCAAATGCTATGTGTCCATGAACTTAATCACTGAAGGAAAAGAGGAAGAAGGTCCGAGAGTAATGGAAAGTCTAGTTTGAGAGAAAGATGTTTCTGAAGCTGCTTTTCAAGCCGAGCGAGGGGAAAACTCAAAGGCTGCGTGCATTCTAAGACTCTGTCCCCGAGCTTGGGAGGTTCCTCCACAGCTCCAGCCTGTCCCCTGAAGTCACGGTTATGTAAGTGTCTGCTGTATGCTGTGTCACTTGCTGTCCCCCACCCCCAACACAGGAGGCACAGTGTAACCTGAGCCTGTCTGTTTCAGCCACAGAAAACATTACACAACACTCTGGTACCTTTCCAAACTGACCGCATTTCCACTAAAAAAAAGGCAAGCCGTCCGACTGTTCCCCCTCTCAGTGTCACCCACATTCCTATTTCTACACACACAGAAAAGACCGAAGGACACGAACCTGGGGAGCCCTGATGCGTAGTTTCTTCAACCCCCGAGGAAAACACGGAAGGTTTGAACTTCACAGGACACTACCAAAGCCGAATCAGTAAGGGACAGGCCTGCCTGGGACCAATTTAAACCCAGCTCACGCCGAACTGAGCTCAAGGTCCACAGGTGGGAAGTGCACGCTGACGCCCGGGCAAGTGGGCACTTTCCACACCCAAAGCCCCCACTTTCTCAGGAACTGACCCCCGAGAAGGCAGGCAGGCAGGCAGGCCCCTGGTCACAGGGTCTTCTCCCGTTACGCTTCCCGCCCTCTGGACGGCTCCAGCCACCAAGCAGCCTTCTGTTCCTGAACGATGAGTCACACTCACTCCCTTCTGTTTGCACGCCGCGCTATGACTAAGTCCCTCGTGGTCCGGGATGAGACTTGTCTTGGCATCCAAGAGACCTAAAAAAGTACCAGGTGCACGTGAAGAGTTCTCCGAAGTCCTGCGCTGACTCAGCATCAAAACAAGAACCCATAAACGATGCACTCCTGCGATTTCAAACTGGAGCATCGAGCGGCTGTAACTCACCCTCTCGGCATCTGTGGACGTAGGGCGTTCGAGGATTTCCTGCGGCATATCCCGCGGTATACAAGAGCCGTGAGTCTCAAATCATAGCACTCCCTTTCTTGACACAACTACACTCTTCCAGATGGGTGCTATCCAACAGAAATATAATGACGGACACACTTACAATTTTGAATTTGCTAGCAGCCATGCCTTTAAAAATTAAAAAGAAATAGCTAATAACCCTAAACAGACCCTAGCCCTAACCCCTATCCACAGTAAAAAACAAAGTTCAGAAAACCACTGCTTATTATTTAATTTTTCACATAAATGGGGAAAAGCAGCATGTCAGTCTACCTTGAAAATCACCAGCATCTGCCAAGGATCGCCTGGCTAAAGAAACGAACAGAACCGTGTAAGGACTGCAAGTTGCCTGATGCCCCTCTCACAGTTCATTCCAGTTATTTTTGTACCGCTTTCCATAAACTCACAGCGAATCCACGAGCTGAAGGCTGAGCTGGTAACCACACGGTCTTATGCTGCCGAGTGTGTGCATTTCCCAGACCATGATAAAGCATGACACGAAATAATAAAATCAGCTAAAGGAAGGGAAGAGACAGGAGAGAAACACCAACTTAACTGTGGTGCCCCTTGTCGATGCTCCCGTTCAGTTCCATTCCTCTCTGTCAAGTTTAGCGCCTCGTTCGGGGGGTCACGCACACTGACCCCGAAGAGCCGTGCATCAGAGGAAGGGCAACTGCGGCTGTTCTTCCAAACCAGGGTGTCCCCCCCGCCGTGGGCTGCGAGTTTGGCCCCCAGTCCGGGACGTGCGAGAGGCAACCGATGGATGTTTCTCTCTCACACGGCTGTCTCTCTCCCTCCCTTCCTCCCTCCCTTCCCTTCTCTCTAAAATCAATAAGCATATCCTCGGATAAAGATTAACAACAACAACAAACCCGCCACGTGGTCACTGCCTTCACCGACAAGAGACTGACCGACCACTCCTTGGTAAACCGATCAGCGTGCCTTTCACGTGGGGACCGGCAGAAAGCTTACTGAGTATCACAGCTGCGAGACCTGTCCTTGTCACTCCATCATCACGGATATCCACAAACACCAATGTCTCCTCAAACACCTCCACCCCCTGGGAACTGTCAAGGGCTCTCTCACACCTGGACAGGTCCTGCGGCTGCCGCCCCTCGGGGCTCACCAGGGAAGCTCACAGAGAGTGACGGGAGGGTCCCCGAGAGCACAACGCGGGTCTTCTCGGCCCTCCGCCACCCTGCCGCACCCGAGGGCCACCAAGATCTACTTCCGCTGATGCCTATCTACGTATTTACAGATACTTCGTGCACAATAGAGGGTACAATTTTTTAAACAGTCCGGACGCAAACAGCTTTAAAACGAATTCAAGGGCTCAGAACACACACTGAGCGTCTCCAGCCAGGGTGGCGTCTGAACAATGAACGACGGGCAAACAGGACAGTTGCCACTCACAAAGATGGACGTTCGAGGCCCGTTCAGACGCCAGAGGCCGGACGCGGGCCAGTCGGGGCGAGAAAATGAATCTGCTCCTCAACGCAGACGGCGACATGAGGGAGTGGTGCTTCCAGTTTCTAAGGGGCGGGGCCTCACGGAGCAATCCGGGCAATCAGCACGGCAGCCTCAAGGGCTGGTCTGAGACTGCCCTACAAGAAGATCCTGAGAAAGCTCTCACCACGTCTTTCTATCAAAGTCAGAAGTAAAATTTTAGGTAATTAAAGACTCGGTTTAGGGTGTCTGCGGCATGAAGTCAGAATAGAGTACCGATAGACAGACATAACCCTATGAAAAATCACTGCGTGCTTGAAAATTACATTCTTACGTTGAAAGTACAGGCCCTGCCCAGAGCGTCAAAGTCCGCAGCAGTTTAAAAAAAAAAAAAAAGGACCTGGCTGGTGTAGCTCAGTGGATTGAGCGCGGGCTGCGATCCAGGCATCGCAGGTTCGATTCCCAGTCAGGGCACATGCCTAGGTTGCAGGCCATGTCTCCCAGCAGCCGCACATTGATGTCTCTCTCTCTCTCTCTCTCCCTCCCTCCCTTCCCTCTCTAAAAATAAATGAATAAAATCTTTAAAAAAAAAAAAAAAAAAAAGGAGAGGGGCCGAAACCCAGTCAAGGCACAGACAGCTGGAGCATCAGACAATTTTCTGGAACTCTGGGCCACGGTGTGCACTGCCTGCAACTATGAATATCTTCGTTCAGCTCAGGCTGACTGAAAATTTATTTTTATGCTCCTGCTACTTAGATCTAAGCAAAAAATAAGCAGCCTCCCAAAGTTCCTGCCTCTGCAAAGGAATTAAAAAGGGGTGCGGTAGGAGGGTGGACCTGAAAAGCTAAATCATTTGAGCTATTTTTGCTCATTTACACAAGTTTCTGCAAAATCCTGTGGCTTTGTAACTCTAGTACTACCAGCCTAAAAGGGACTGAAATGACCGGGCCTGGTCAGTATCTCCCAGAAGAACATACTTAATAGGTCAATGGCCGTCAATTACATTCCTCTGTAAGGAGGAGCGAATGCACTTAGTATAGCATCTTAAAGCATTAGGCTGAGAAGAGGCCTTCGCAATCCAGTTCAACTTCCTCCATTCACCACGGAGGAAAATGCTTCTCAAAAGTGAGATCACTTAGGGCCACAGTTACTTAACAGTCTAGGACTTAAACCCCAATCTCCAGATGAAAGAGTCCTCACCCAAAATATGCTGATGAGTAAAAGTTTCTGGTCCACCCTCGTCGGAGCAAATGCATAACCACTGTTTGCTCTGAACAAGAAAGGGGCACAGAGACAACTCACACAAGCATCCATCACTTCCTTGTTGTTTTTTCTCTTTATAAAAGCTTTTTATTTTCCCTTTGCAAACAGCAAATTTAATAGATGCTACAGGTCCCCCCCGCACCCCCGCTGCCAGGGTTATAGGTCCGTCCCTCAGGGGTGTGCTATTTTTTCCACTCTGAGTGATGGTCATCTGTTGGGGTCCCCCCAGGATTACAGGTCTTTAGATCCCATGGAAAAATGACCACGCTTCTATACTCACAATACACCCTGAAGGACACCTGCCTACTTTCAGGGAAGATGCCACCCCACTCACAAGGCCCTAAGACAGCGCTCTGAGCAGCCACCCTACGCGCTGTCCATGAGAACTAGAAACCGGGCTGCGTTTGGATCTTAACACTCAACTCCACTGTGGGTTATTTTTGTGCCTGTTTTGGTGACACAGACACGCCGAGCAGGTTCTACCTTAGAAAGGACCCTCCCTGCACACCTGCCCCAATTAAGCTGCGGAAAATAAAACGGACGGGCACACCAAAGGGCCTGAAACCTGGCCAGGCACACGCTCCCACGCGAGGACCACGAGTTGTTTTTCCAAGCTGAAGGTCTGACTCTCCATTTGGTACAAGTTCTGCAGGGACAGCTGTTCATTAAAAACATGCCCCTAGGTCACAGCAGCCTGCTCCTGCCCTAACTTTCCAAAACACAGCAGGAGAAGAGGCTTTCACCTGCCAGGGTGGTCCAAGCGGGCGGGGGGGGGGGGGGGGGTTTCCCCCGCCCATCCCACCTCGGATGAAAGAGGAACACCGAGGTGCTCACTCCTTCAGCGACAGGGAATCAGGAGAGACACACGTATTAAACGGAAGGGGGCGGAAGAGTTCTGACACGCAGTGGGTTTTTCATAAATTCATCTCATCCTCACAAAGACCACGGGAAGCAGCCATCCTCCCCGATTTAGAGATCAGGAAACTGAGCCCCACAAGGCAGAGCAGCTTATACAGGGTCTTCCACAAAGTGACATGGCTGGGGTTTGCTGTCAGGCCAAGCCCGCACCCTTGCCCTCACCCCCACTCCCACCCACAGCCCTGGTTCCCGAAAAGCAGCCTGTGTGCCTGTCTCACAACCTGGCACCCCAACATCTAAGCTGGCCCTTCCCCACAGTGGGCACCCAATAAACGCCCGATGAGTATGTGAATTAAAACATAACTGGTAACTGGTAAATTCAACAGCAACAACAAACCAACCGGATTCAAACTGGACAAAGGGCTTTAATGGATATTTTTTTCAAAGCTATACGAATGGCCAATAAGCACATGAAAAGGTACTGAATATCACGAGCCAGGAAGCTAATCAAAACCACAATGAGCCCTGGCTGGTGTAGCTCAGTGGATTGAGTCCCGGCCTGCAAACCAAAAGGTCACCTGTTCAATTCCCAGTCAAGGCACATGCCTGGGTTGTGGGCCAGGTCCCCAGTAGGGGGCGTGCAAGAGGCAACCACACATTGATGTTTCTTTCCCTCTCTTTCTCTTTTCCTTCCCCTCCCTAAAAAGAAATAAAATCTTAAAGAAACCCCAAAACCCACAATGAGACACCACACCTCACCGCTACTGACCCTAATCAAGAAGACAGATAACAAGTGTTGGTGAGGACCTGAAAGAACTGGAACCTTGCTCACTGCTGGGGGCACGATCACCCTGGAAGAGTTTTGGGGTTCCTGAAAAGGTAGAGATCCGATGCGGCATATCCACACGAAAACTTCAACACCAGTGTTCACGGCAGCATCATTCAGAGTAAGTGAGAAGCAGAACCCACCCGTGTGTCCGTCAGCTGACGGGAAAACGAAATGTGGCATACCCACACGATGGACTGTAATTCGACCACAAAAAGGAATGAAGTATGGTTACATGCTCCGATGTGGGTGGGGCCCTGAAGACACTTTGTTAAGTGAAAGAGATTGGCCATATTGCATAAGTCCATTTATACGAAGTGTGCAAAAACAGGCGAATCTACAGAACAGGAGAGTGCGGCGGGGGCCTAGGGGTGGGCGCCTTGGGGGGGAGGGAGAGCCTCGGCCCCGGGCACAAGGCCTCTTCTCGGCACAAAGAACACACTCTAACGCTGGCTGTGGCGACGCTCGCACCACTCCGAGCAAAAACGGTAGCGGGTGCGCCCCGCAGTGTTCCTGCTCGCCCCCCGACAACCAGACTGTTTCGACCAAACATCAGAAAAAACGATGTGTGGAAAACTCCCTGACTCTAAAACACTGAAGACCAGTGGGATGGACTCCCCCCACCCCCGTCCCCGGGGCACGGGTGCCTCTCCTCGACATCGGCCCGAACTTCTCAGTCTTTTTCCCTATCACCTGCCCTCAGACCACGGGGCGACAGACTGTCGTCTCAACATGCCTCGTACCTTTGCTCACCTGGCCCACGATGTCCTACCTAAATTGCCCTCGCATGGAAACTACCCTAGGCCTCCACCGATGCCAAGCACCAGCGCTGATGCCTACTTCGGAAGCCTTCCTGGATTCCCTCCCATACACACAACATCCAAGGCAAATGATAGGAGCGGCCACCACCTCCTGTGAGACAGAGCAGAGGGCTCCCAGTACCCTACCCAGCACGGAGTCTTCCCAGCACTCAACAAATGGGGGTAAACTGGCATTCTGAAGGCTCTCTCCCACTCTGCGGACATTTCTACTGGTCACCATCATCAGAAAAGATGTCCTGTAAATTTAACCACGCGACCAAACCCACCAGGTGGCTGACAGGCCCCAGTGACAGGGACCGGCATCGTCTGTCTTCTCCAGCCTCTGGCGTGTCCCTTGGGGTCTCTGGCTCAACAAGGCCGAGTCCCTTTCATCAGCACAGCAGCGTCCGTGGGCTGGACAGGGCAGGGTCGGCCCCAGCGAACGGAGTGAGAAGCCAGGGAGAGAGGGTGAGCGACTTGCCCAGGCCCACTGGACTCACGAAGCCGAGCCTGGAGCAAATCCAGGACCTCAAGCTTGTTAACAGTAGTTCTGATTCCCCAGGCTGGTTTGCTGAGGATATTTCCAGTGAAAATATTATATTTTTAATTACTTAAAATAGAAACATAGATCCAGATGAGTCTTTTTTAAGTATAAAAAAAGACTGGAAAGACACGCTTAAAATACTGAAATTATTTTCTCCAAACAGAATTATGAATAATTTGCTTTTTTCTGTGTTTTGTGTGTGTGTTTTATGCCTTATGTACTGAATGCACATATTATAAAATAATATGTGTCATGAAAGTGTAAGGGCCACTTGGATTGTAAAACTAGTATATAAGGAAGAAATAAACCTAAGAATCTCAAAGAAACATAGTAGCTTCACTGGAAAACTGAAATCTAAACCTGACTTGGGTACTAGATTCTCAGTGGAACAACCTAAGCAGGCCACAGGTGCCTTACAACAATTGTCAGTGTGGCTTCAGGTGACACACATTTTCTTTCTGGTCCCCCACGTGTGAAACTTAGTGGTAAAAGTTTTCTCTCACAGAGGCTGTAAAAAGATTACCCTGCCGCCCTGGCTGGCGTAGCTCAGTGGATTGAGCACAGGCCTCGAACCAAAGCATCACAGGTTCGATTCCCAGTTAGGGCACATCCCTGGGTTGCAGGCCACGGCCCCCAGCAACTGCATATTGATGTTTCTCTCTCTCTCTTTCTCCCTCCCTTTCCTTTCTAAAAATAAATAAATAAAATCTTAAAAAAAAAAAAAAAAAGATTACCCTGCCTGTAAAGTTTATTTATTCTATAGCCTGGAAAACAAAAGTCTTAAGTAGGTTCCTTCCTGCCCGGGGTATTAGAACATAATATGTCCAGTGAGCAATCATTCTGTGGAGAAAATCAGTTAAAGAGAGAATGCTGGAAGTCAAAAGACTTGATTAAAAGATGTTTAGGAAAATATCCCTAGCATGTCTTATCTCTTCTGAGAAAGGAAAAAGACACGCCAACTATTTCCAAGCCCTGCTCGAGGAGGGGTTTGCAGAACGGGGGAGCGGGGGCTCATTAAAGCTGCCTTCCTTTTACACACCCTTGACACATCACACCCGAGTTCCGGATGGCAGGCACACCCCGAACATCTGGATGTCCGGGCCCTGAACTTCAGAGATGTACAGCAATTCAAGGACTCGGCAACTTTCAGTGTAAAAAATGGGCAGAACCACGACTGGGATGGACTCCAAGCTATTCTTAGATGTGAGCGCAGAGGACATGCACATTAAAGCGCTTAGTTCAAGTCGGAAGTATATCAGACCTGCTCCCGTGAGACATCAGGGCCGCACACCATCCCTCTGGTCTCACTGGCATTCCTGAGAAGAGGCGGATGAGAACGCGTCTCCCTGGGGACAGACATACCGGAGGAGGTGACCCAGGGGACCCTGCGAACAGGCCGACTCCTCCTTTGCCAACGGTCCGCAAAGAGTACTTGAAAGATTTTGTTGCCGAACCATAATAACAAGGACAATTAAAAAACAGACCCACCCATTGAGCTAGTGCGAGTGGAATCTGTCCTTCTGGACGTGCCAGATGGAGATTAGGAGGGGAAAAAAGCTCTTTACTAACTGTGGCCAAGATTCCTTGGTACTCGGTGCCAGGGCCAGGGTATTAACCCAGATGTCCTAGCCAAATTCAAGGTTGGTTAATTAAGTCTGCCAACCTACCAAAAGAAAAAAGAAAGAAAGGGCCTCTTCTGCTCCCTGATTGAAATCTGAAGAGGTCCCTCTTACTTGAAATTCCTGTGTAGTGCCATCAGTCGATATGGTTTCCCTTAAAAGTGCACTGGAACGCAAATGCTGATGTAAAGCACATGGGCTCTTCGAGTTCCGTCTACGGGGGAAAACACACTGCCCATATTAAAGACGCAGAAGATGCTGTAACACTTCAAAGCCTCCCTAAACAGATACCTAAAAAATTCCTATGCAAGGGTGATCCTGGAGACGCACATAAAGGTTTATATGAAACGCAAGTTTTTTGAACCAGGGAACTTTTGAGACTAGAAAGGAAGGCTTTGCTGCTGGGAGCACAATTCCAGGAAAAAGCTATAGACGCAAATATCAGCCCGAAGGCTCCCGAGGAGGAGCCAAGACCCTCCACACAAACAGGGAAGCCCACGCCCAGTAGCAAGTCCCAGCAGCAAGCGCGGGTCGGCCTTTCTGCCAGCCACTGCCGGCTCCATCGCCAGCACGCTCCCCGCACTACTCAACATCACGTAACATAAACGTGAGTTCAGTTTCCAGCTCTGTACTCACTGGCTGTGTGGCCTTTCAGGTAAGTTAGTAAAATTTCTCTGAGCCTCAGTACCCCTATCGTTAACTCTTTCTCCATCAAAATCATGAACAACGTGGTATTATTCTGTGCCTTTCAGTATTTTACGATATTTTAATAAGCACCTATTTAGGACCATAACCTGAATGGCCTTACGTGATCTGCCCCTCCCAGGCCTCGACCTCAGGACCTTTGCACCTGCTCTTCCCTCTTGGATCTGTATTCCCTCCCTTGCTTCCTCCAGATTTCCACTCAAAAGCCACATTCTCAGCAGGGTCTCCACTGACTGTCCTGCCTAAAATTTCCACTGCCCTAACTCATCCCCACAACATAATATTCCCCTCCCCTGTTTTTTCTTCTTACTGTGTATCGCTACTATCAATTTTATTAATGTGTTTATTCTCTGCCTCCCCTACTTGAAGGGGAGTTCCAAGAGAACGGGGATTTCTGTGTTTTATTCACTGCTGTATCGTCAGTGCCCAGAACGGCACTGGGCACACAGTAGGTGCTCAATAAAAATTTGCGCGAAGACTGAAAGAGAGCTCATTCCAGCTCACCGACAGGCAAACCACAGTACCTCAGCCTGAACCACAGGCTTGCAACGAAGACCAGTGGCCGTTCCTTCATCACAGGAAGAGACCAGCTGCCTCCCCTCTCACCTGGACAAGGGAGGGATTAAAGAAGCTGATGATGTGGATAAAGTGTAAAGTTATAGGTGGTTATCACTTTAGTTAACACTGTATAACCAAGGTTTTAATATTAACAAATATTAGTAGTTTTCCTGTGATTTACTACACTACCTTCTGTTGTTTTTTTTTTCTTTAGCTTTGACTCCTGTAAAACCAGTATGAAACTGGTGGACCCCATATTTTCAGCTAGCTAGATACCAAATATTTACTGAGCCCTTGGGACTCTGCAGAACCCTGCAGAGGGTGCTACAAAGGGAAATCCATGTGTGGCGAGGACCACACACACCCATACACACCCATCCACACATACACGGAAGACCAGAAACACAGCAACTGAAGAACTCCAGGCAGCCAGTACGTGACGCGCTCCAAGGTGCCGATCTCTGCACGGAGTACCAGAGGAGCAGGTTGCCCCTCGTCCCCCCTCCACTCACTTTGGAATCCCACAGGCGCAGCACTTCAAAAGCTGCAGTCAGCCCTGGTCGGGCAGCTCAGCTGGTTGGAGCATCGTGCCCGTTCGCCAAGCTTGCAGTTCGATCCCCAGTCAGGGCACACGCGAGAATCAGCCAATGAATGAATGCATCAGCAAGTGGGACAACAAATCGACGTCTCTCCCTGTCCATCTCAAACCCCTTTTTAAAAAAGCGAAGGTCAAACATGACAGTCAAGTGCACATGCGTGTGTGCGTCACACGGGATGCAACAGCTCAATGTTAGACACTGGGTAAAAAAATTAGTTTAAATGTAAATAAGCGCACCAAAGTCTACGTTTCTGCAGAACAGAACCCAGAGCGGCTGACGCCGTGCTGGGGCGCACCGGGCGCTCAAGCAACTGTTGAAAGTAGGGAAGGGTGAGAGCTTCATCTTCAGACCGACGAGACCTGCAGGTCCCAACGCACTTCTAGCTTCAGGGTGTTGGTCTGTCTGTCTGTCTGTTTGTTTGTTTTTGAGCCAGGACTCGTGGGAAGCCAAAGATGCACTTAAAAATTCCCTGAACCTTAAAAACTCAGCACCAGCCCCTGGCCAAGCACTCGCCCACTTCTTTATTTAATCACAGGCCAGCCTCGCTCCTTTCTGGAGACCCACTGTCCGACGCATTTAATTACAAAGCACCTGGAGTCAGGACTCCCGAGCTCAAACCCTGACACCACCACTTGCTCCCTGTGTGACCCTGGGGAAGGCACTTCCCCTTCCTAAGCCTCCTCTATAAAATGGGGATAATGAAGGGCCCCCACTGGGTTAGAATGACTGAGATAAAACACAGGAAAGACTCGCCCAGGGCTTGACCACAAGAAGCCCTCAATAAATGGTAATTGTTATTTTCAGACAGGGGAAAAAATGCCCCCAGGCTGGGGAGCAACATACCTGAGGATGTTTGCAAGAGGTTATCATTAAAAGCCAAAGTCAAAGACTATAATGTTGAATGTCAAGTGTAACTGAAAAAAACTTTTAAGAAAAGCCAAAGGCAGCCCCGGCTGGGTAGTTCATTGGTGAGGCGCGTTTGGACACACCAAGGCTATGGGTTCCGTCCAGGGGCAGGGCACAGGCAAGAATGCCTAGATAAGTAGGACAGCACATCGATGCTTCCATCTCTCTCTCTCTCCCCCCTCAATTAAAAATAAAAAAAAAAAAAAACAAAGTCAAAGACTGGTCTCTGGACTTGTGGACACTCTAAGTAACAGTAATAATAATAAAACAGAAACAGCAACTGGAACCACAACCAGAACCGCGGCAGCAACACGGTCCTTACTGAGGTCTCGCTGGCAGGCACTGTCCTAACCTACAACAGCAAGGCGACGCTGAACCAAAAAATAAATAAATTAAATTGCAGCACTTTTTCCACCCTCCTTCCTAAATACGGTAACTGGTCCCCAAGTTTTGCTAAAAACAGGTATCTAGAAGGGGTGCAGACTTAACGTGTCATTTCTTCCGGCCAAAGAGGTGGGGCTGCGGCGGGAGGAGGGGGTGGCGCTCGGTCCCCGCCAGATGGAAAAGCCACAGGAAGAGGACAGTCGAGCTCGGGATTTAATCCCCCAACCCAAACCAGGTCTTTGAAGCCCAGCGGCCCCCCCCACCCCAAGGAAGGCTCTGCTTTTAAAATAACCCCGGAACAAGTGTCATCCATCTTCTGAGCCAATCCCCTGCCCGGGCAGAAGGTTCGGGTTACCGAGCAGCGGTGTTCTTTCAAAAATTCCTGTCACCTCTTATCATCCACCTTCTGCAAGAATCACAGTCCCAAGGGGAGGGGGTGCGGGGACAAAGCCACCACCAGCCAGGCCGGGGCCACACCGCCGGCCGGCGCCCGCCACGGAGGCCACGCCAGGGTGCCCTCCGCTCCGGCTCGCGGGCACCGGGGCCAGAGGCTTGGGGAACGCTCGCGCGACCGCGCGGCAGGAGCAGCGCCCGGGGGCAACAGGTCCGGCCCGGCGCGGACCCCCCAGGGCCGAGCGGAGGGGAGCCGGCGCCGGCAGCGCGCGGCGCCCGGGGCGGCGCAGGGCAAGGAGTCCAAGCTCCATCTTGAGGCGGGCGGAGGAAGGGAAGGCCGGGCGCGGCGCTCACGGGGCGGCCACTTTCCCCGCTCCCCCGGGGAGCGCCCCGGGCACCGCTGGCCTCCAGGGCCGTCCCCCGGGGCTCCCGGGCCCCCTCCGGGGCGGCCCGGCGCGCCGGGCTCGGCCCCCTCACGGCGCCGGGCGGCCCGGCGCGGGCCGGCTTGGCGGGAGGGAGGGGAGAGGGCACGGGAAGGGAGAGGGCCCCGCTCGCTCACCGCCGGCCGCCGCCTCCGTCGTCGCCGGCCGCCGACACCTGCACCTCCTTCGCCGCCGCCTCCCGGCTCGTCGGCTCGGGACGGGGAGGGGAAAGCGTGACGCGCCGCCGCCGCCGCGGGGCCGGGCGGGCGCGCGCCGCCAGCAGAAGACGCCGCGGCGGCTCCTCCCCGCGCGCCCCGCCCCCGGCCGGGCCGGGCGCCCCGAGTCCCGCGCCCGACTCCTCGCTGCCGCCGCCGCCGCCGCTTTGTCTGCACCCACCGCGGCCCCGGGGTAGGCGAGCCCAGACCCCGCGCCCGCCGCCCCGCCCGCCTGGGGCCGGAGCGGGGGGGGGGGAGCGGCGAGGCCCCCGAGGGGTCCGCGCCCGCGCGCGCGCGCGCGTCTTCGCAGTTCCGCGTCTCGGAAAGCGTGCCCGGGAGGAGCTGGGCGCAGCCCGCGGCTCCAGGCAGCCGGGACCCCAGCCTCTCAGTTTGCGGCTCAGTCTCCCCGCCGCCTCGGCACTCCCGACCGTGGGCGAGAAGTGCTTCGAAACAAGCTGGGAGGAGCTGCGCTCCGCAGCCTGGGGGTAGGGGGCACCCTCGGGCCCTCCGGGGAGAGATCGGGGCGAGGAGACCCTGGGAAAAGGCTGAAAGCGCTGCCCGCGGCAGAGGAGACCTGGGAAGCACCGGGAAAGACCGAGGGCTAAAAATCTCTTGAACCGAGCCCAGCACTTGCTCTGTTAGGTTGAGAAAGGCCTCTTTTATTCGCCGCAGCCGCTTGGACGGAAGCCCTGGTTAACGTCCCGTTCCCCCACCCTCCCCCGCCCTGGATCTCTTTTAAAGGCTTTTGAAAGGGTCTGGAGGGGTGACAGCGACAGCCCGCTCCGGGCCGGTGCAGTAGGGGCGGCCAGCATTTCACTCCCATGGACCATGGCAACCCCAGAAGCTTTGCAGCTTCTGGGAGGGATTTGCAGCTGTCGGGGAAGCCCAGGATTTTGCAGCGACTCGGTGGCGGATAAGGGGGCCCGGCTTCCTCCTTCTGCCGGGTAAGGGAGAATAATCGCGACAGTGACCCATTTGCTGACCTTTATTCAAAGCACGTTGCTGCCTGGACCGACAGGCACGCACAGAGCAGGGGGAGGGAACTACAGTGGAAAGGCAACGAAATTCTGAACAAAGTGAATTGATCTGGGGGCCCCTCCCCTCGATTCGCGTGTTTAAGTCACAAAAATGCCATTTCCTAATTCAACATCGCCCTGGTTTGCAAGCTCCGAGGTCAAAGCGATGGAGGCACCCCTGAAATCCAGTATCCGAATTCCTCAATAGAAAGGCACACCCCCCGCCCGGCCCGAACACTTCCCGGCTCTGATCCGCAACCTGTGTAAGAATCACAGGTGCGCAGAGCGAGGCCAGGGCCGCTGCTAACGAAGGCCGGGTGCGGCTGCACGCAAGTCTGTTTATTTCCCGTCTGCTCTGCTATGCTGCTGAACCCGTCTTTATTTTGAAATGCCAAGATTTTGTGCCTCACGGATTTTTTTGCATTAATTTTGATTTTTTTAATATTGCATTAAAGTACTATTTTTGGTGCCTCCTTAAATTTGGTGATCAAGGCCGACCCCCAACACTACTACTGGGGCATTTGTTCCAGCCCCACAGGGGCGCCAGTGTTAGGGTTGAAGTTGCCCAGCCCTCAGCTCACATTACATGTCACCTGGAACCACTGGGCTCTTCCCGGCAAGTGTTAGAACAGCTCCAGGGACAAAACTCGGGAAAATGGAGGGAAGTGGCAGGAGCAAGGCAGGTGGGAGTTCCCAAAGCTTCCTTGTACACAGTGGGAGAGTGGGTAAACACCTGTTGTTTCGTCTTTCCGGAACAAAAACAAAGGTTTAATCGTGTTATTAATATAACCAACAGGGGTGACTGCAAAGAGGGGTAGAGCTGTTGAGGGGGAGAGGTGTGGTGCTTGAGTGAAAACAGATCAACGGACAACATCTACAGATGATAAATGAATGACCATCTAATTGTATTTTCAGAGAGATGGAAGTTCACCACCAGAAGAGCAAAAAGCAAAAAATTAGTGGTCAGCCTTGGCTGGCATAGCTCAGTGGATTGAGCATGGGCTGCGAACCAAAGCTTCGCAGGTTCGATTCCCAGTCAGGACACATGCCTGGGTTGCAGGCCACAGCCCCCAGCAACTGCACATTGATGTTTCTCTCTCTCT